>CM027847.1:8737868-8955713 GCA_016097595.1 Eucalyptus pumila
TGTCTACAAGCAACAGGAAGTAGTGAAAACAAAGGGGAAGTCAAACCTCAAAACCTCAAAACTTTGTCTGCCATATTCTGAACATCTCTTTCTGGATCGATTAAATGTCCGTAGGCATTGTGGAAAATAAATTTTACGAGCCAAGAGGATCTAGAAAAGAATATGCGTGTTTCGATTTCACTTAAACATCGATCCCTTTTGACAGAAAAAAAAGAAATAAGAAAAAAAAAGTCGATTGCTTAGCCCGACTTTGACCCATTCATGCTTGGGCCAGGCCCAGGCCAACTAGAAAAGCCACTTCTATAAAGAGGACTATCCTTTGTCCATCAATGAACGTCCAAAATGTCTTCATATTTTGCTAGGAAAAACTATATAGGTTCTAAAAGGCAACGCAAGAAACGGATGAAAATGTGCAAGTCTTGCGGTTGGCTTTTAAAACTTTCCTCACGTCCTCTTCTTTAATTTTAAGAAAATCGAGATAAGGTCGATGCATGCTCGGTCCCACAATTGGGCTAACTAACTCGACACCAAGGGTTTTCCAATGGCAACGCCGTATTCTTCCAAGGTTGGAGTGAGTTCGTGATGCAGTATGAACATGCAATTTGCGGGGCACCAAAATGCACTAATGCTTGCACAACACGAGAATGAGTTTCTATCTCCAATAGGGGAAGTAAACGTCCAACATACGATCGCACCCAATCACGACCTATTGGATCTAATCTATCCCACCATAAACGAAGCTCGGCTTTTGGGACGGAGATGATGCGAAGGTCGGGTACCCCATCGTATGATCAACCTAATTTGTCATGGACCGGCCAAAATGAAAACAAATAAGTAAATTGCGATGAAAAGAATTCAAGAAAAACTTACCTTACTCATTGAGCAATGTAAAGGTCATAGACATGCGCATGGACGAGTGGTTCAATTTCTACCCTAGATGGCTCCAAATGAAGCCATGGGATCACAGATCGAACCAACAAGCTCGTGGCTAGGTCGTGCCCAAGCTCCGGCCGTCAAGAGACCGACCGTGCTACATGCTCATGAGGAGCCCGGTGAGGACCTTTGACATCAAGAAAGAAATTTCGGGGTTGAGATGGGCGGCTCGTACTACATGCTTGTAGTCGGAATGGTATCCACCTCAACGCCATCTTAAGTGATCCTATGCGGCCCGGGGCGCGCGGAGTTGTGTGTGCTAAAGTGTAGTGCAATGAGGAGATACGGGCATGACAATTCATAAGCAATCAACACTTCATACATGGACAATAACCATACATTCCTTCACATCACAAAACAAGGTGATCAAAACCTTTACTCTATCCAATCTACAAAAACATTTAACACCTTTAATGTTAGGGACTAACCTGAAATCCTTCTTCTTAGAAACAAAAATATTTTTGAACAAGATTAATTTTGGCCTAAGTCCTCTGGGTTCAAAACCAAGTCCTAGTGGAGTCGCCAAGGCTGTTCGACATTCCCTCGGGGAGGAGCAGGTTTAGGGGTATTCCTGGGGGCGGGTTAGGCGGTTATCGACGTATGTTTCTCAGACACATCTGCACGCGTGACGTTGGGATATTATTTAGGATTTTTTGCACGAAAATTCGCCACTAGCCATTGGGTCGGCTAGAAACCAAGTGAGGTATGGGAGTATACCTCACTTCCTACGCCATGAGAGAACAGGTTGGGGGCGATTACTGCAATTAACCTTAATGCCCTTGGTACCTAATCTTGTTCATTTTAACAAAATGATTTTTGACAAGCAGTTTGGATTAATTTTATACTTATCCACTAACATACGAGGTGATCGTAGAGTGCCTTGTAATCATTAAAGTAATAATCATAACTATCAAGATCTAATTGCCATAAAATTAAAAATGCAATCAAACATAATTAGATATGCAAATTAAACATGCAGCGTAATCAAAATACGAGCACATAAAGGTCTAATTACGCTAAAAATGCAAAGCATAGCAACTTCTAACGAACCCGTTATTTTTTGGATTTTGAAATTTTTTTTTTAATTTTTTAATTAATTAATTTAAAAAATTGAATTTTTAATGTTTTCTGAGTTTTTTTTGAAATTTCGGAAAATTTTTGAATTTTGAATTTTTTATCATTTTTTTGAATTTTTTATTTTATAATTAATTTTATGAATTTTTTTTTTAATTTTTAATATATATTTAATATTTAATATTATTATCTTGATAAAATGAGTTCGGGCCGTAAAGCGTCGGCCGTGGACCCGACCCGAAACCCGGATCCAATACTTCTGGATTTTTTATTTAAAAAAGATCATTTCAGTAGTCTTTTCTCACCGCACACTCCCCTTCTGTGATTCCTCCTTCCCAAGACCAACTTTTCCTTTCTCTTTTTTTTTTTAATATTTTGTTTTTTACTTTTCATTTTTTATACTTTTCTTTTTCTCTTTCTTTTTATTCTTTTTTTTTTTTTGGGTCTTCTTCTCCTTCGTGTCTACCCCTGCGCCTTCAACCACTCCAAAAAGGGCCTTCTCCCTTCTGTGACATTCTACCAAAATTCGTTTCTTTACCAAGGCCTAATTTGAACAACAACAATAACCAAAGCACTTAGCATCCTTTCTAACACCAAACCACCTTGCAGCTCTTAATCAGTATCCCAGCCATCTAACTTTCCGTGCTACACCATTTCGGATGCCAACGCCTGACTCAAGCACACATGATTATTTCATGAAAATCGCATGGAATCATGATGAAAACATGAGAAACAGACGGGATCCAACATATATACGAACAAGCACAAATTAAACCGAGTTTGAGCGGGTTTTCGGTTCTCTTTGAGACATTTTGTCGAGCTTTTGGGTGTCGGATAAGCTAAAAAAGGGCATACAGCTCACTTGAGGCTCGAATCGAGTAAAGATCAACACAATATGCACTAGGACGTATGAGCTTTCATGGAGGACAGTGAAGCGGCTTCCGCGAGAACGGGTGCGGCCGTGAGCTCCGGCCGAGACTTTGAAGTGAAGCGAGAAGCCTACTGGTTCGAATGGCGAGCTCTGTGGCGTACTCCGGGCGACGGCGGCACGCTCTCTCCCCAATCGTCTCTCTCTCCCTAGGGTTTTCCTCATGCTTTTTCGTCCCTTCTCTCAGCTCAATTGGCGTCGGGAGCTGGGGCGACGGGTACAATAGTCGGACGTCGGAAGGGCAGCGGTGGCGTTGCAGCTTCGGGCTGCGGGCGTCGCAGTGTGATGGCGCGGCGAGGGTTTGCCACCCGACTCCTCCTCCCCTGTGTTTCTTTCTCTCGTTTTCTTTTTTTCTCTGTTTTTTTTTTTTTGTGCTCGGTCCCTCCCTGTTTTCCCCCCTCTGTCTTTTCTTCTCTTTCACGGTGCAGATCTCCCCCGCTTCTCTTCGCGTGCGCTTGCGAATCAGTCTCCGCGTGCGTCCGAATCGGCTCCCCCAACCCGCCGACCTGCCAGCGAGATGATGCTGTCTCCTCTGCCTTCCCTGCCCCTGCTTTCGGCTTCGCCATTTACCCAAGCGGACAGTTGCTTTCTGCTTCGCTGGTTCCCCGTGCAGAAAAACGGCTGAGGGAGAAGACAACGGGGTGGGCCGGGCCAGAGGGAAGAAGAGGGCTGGGCCGTGCGAGGGAAAGAAAAGAAAGAAAAAAAAAAAGGAAAGGGAGGGTTTGAGCCGAAGCCCACGCAGGGAGAAAATAAAAGGAAAAAGAAGTAGAGGTCGGGCCAAGGCTGATCCCACTCCAAACCTCACAACTCTTTTTTTTTTGTTTTCTTTTTTTTAAAAGGAAATTAATAGCCAAAATTTTTTGATTTTGATTTTGATTCTGATTGATTTTTTTTTTTTATACTATTTGAAAGATAAAAAAACTAGGTGTCAACACATGTTCGCTATCTTTTTCCTTCACCCCTCGTCTTCACAACCCTAAAATCACTTGGGACGCAGAAACAGTGGAAAACCACCGTCGCCACCGGTGATGTCGAGCTTCAATGCCTCACCGCTAGTCTTCTTCACTCCCTCGCTGTCACTGTTGAAGCTCCTAATCATCGAGAACCTCCACCAGCTCGGCGATTATCCTCACTGCTCGCCCCAAGCCCTGTCGAGGCGCTGTGGCCCCTCGATGATGCTCCACTTCAGGAGCTCGCCCGTCCTCGTCGTATCATCCGCTGATTGTGCACTTGACATCATGAAGACCCACGACCTTATATTTCTCCGACCGACCCAGGTATAGACTAAGCCTGTCAACCCATGTTCATGCATCCTAATTCTCTGTTGGAGTTATATTTTCTAGCATATATGATTGGAGAGGGTCCCGGTGGACTAGGACATTAACCATGCGTCAACTCGTGCTATTTTAAAACGTTGTATTTTTTATTTAACAAGACGAAAGCTTCATATGTACTAAATATGTGCCAATTCATGTCATTTCTTCGACTCAAGTCAACCCTATTCAAGAGGCTTCTGCACCATCGCAAGGACATGTCATTGGTGCCATATTATCGGGTATAGTTCATACTCCCTATCAATTATGTAGAGACAGTGTCCCTATGACTTTAATTTTAGTTTGGCCCTATAAATAGTTACTCATGAATAGTAACTGTGAAAAAAAGTTGACTATTTTAAAGGTAAAAAAACCAGTAAAATTTTATCAACGTGTGTGATGAAAATTTTCTTTTTTATTCTTCTGAAAGCCAGAGGATTGTCCATACATAGAAAAGAATAGGTTCAGTTCACACAAACTGTCCACCCTGAAGAAGACCCCACGTGACAAGAGGACTGCAAAATGCAGATGTCGTGTCTATTCCGGCGGCCGATGGGGCGGCTGGACCTTACAAACTCTGTCATCGATTTCACATTGATTTGACGGAGATATGAAACGAATCAGGTCGATCCGATTGTGACAAAAGAAAATTAATCATCAAAAAATCTCCCAAGTAATTGATTGGCAATGAGCCACCCACGTTACCATGTCCATCACCAAACATCGTTTGCTTTGAAAGGCTTAGTGGTCCCAAACTTTATCTTATGTACAAGTGGTAAAATTCAAAATGATTTAATCCCTATCTTAAAATTAAAAGTCGAATTAGAAGGGTCAATTCTCAATTTGTGGAATAGCAGTTGGCCCATTCGGTTTTAAAATCGGACCAACCAGTCCCATCTAGTCAAGAACCAATGGTGATATCTTCTTCTTCTTTTTTCCCATATTCCCCTCGAGTGTAGTTGCATAGTCTAAACTCTTAGTCTTTGGTATTTTGGATATTTAATCAATAAAAATCTTGATAGAAAGACATTAAAGATGTGATAAAGTATAATCAAGTATCATTAACTTGTTAATAAAAAAATATGGAGCCAGTCTAGGTAGTTCGGATGATTTGGTTTACACCTAGAACAAGAGACCGGACCAACAGTCACCGGTTCCAAGTTTTAGGAATGGGGAGCTGTCCAGAACCGGTTTAGAACCGGTCGATTTGCTCTAATTCGGTTCAGTTTCAGTACTCACCCTTAGCCGCACATACATGTTTGATTCGGAGCAACTCAGTTCCCGTGTCCAAATTGTTGAGGCCAATGTATGGTGCAAGCGAAGAAGTTGGACTGGTATTCCATTTTACCGCACATCCCATTTCGATACTAATGCATTCTTGAATGACATCTCGTGACTTTCGTTTTGGATGGATAGCGTGTAAAGGTTCCTCAACGCCTGCTCCTACTCACTATAAAAAGAACCAGACGCAGGAGGAAGCAAGTTGTATCTGGGGTTCTGATAGAAGAAAATGATGTCAAGTGCACTTCTCGGGCAATATCTTTATCCCCTTTTAATACCATTTACCTTCTGCATCTTGCTCCTCTTCAAATGGTTGCTTTCACCTTCCACCACCCAAAAACACCACCACCCACCACCTTCGCCATCAAGGCTTCCCATCCTCGGAAACCTCCACCAGATCGGCTCGCGCCCTCACTCCTCACTTGCAAACTTGTCTCGTAAACATGGCCCTCTCATGCTCCTCCGACTCGGCCGTGTGCCGGTGCTTGTGGTCTCGTCAGCGGATGCCGCCCGCGAGATCATGAAGACCCACGACCTCATCTTTGCCAACCGGCCAAAGTCGAAGATCTTCGAAAAGCTTGTGTACGACTACAAGGACGTGTCGATGGCGCCATACGGCGAGTACTGGAGGCAGATGAAGAGCGTCTTCGTATTGCAACTCCTGAGCAACAAGAGGGTCCAGTCGTTTCGCTCGGTCCGGGAGGAAGAGGTGGCCAACCTGATCGCCGACATCGAGGGCTTGCTTTCTTCCGCATCGCCGACAACTGTGAATTTGGGCGAGAGGTTCGCAGCGCTAACCAACGACGTGGTGTGCAGGGTGGCTTTGGGGAGGAAGTATGGTGGGAAGAGGTTCAAGGCGATACTCATGGAATTTGTGGAGTTGTTGGGAGCTCTCAGCTTCGGGGATTATATTCCTTGGCTTGCATGGGTGGATCGAGTGAGCGGTTTGGATGAGCGGCTGGACAAGGTGGCTAAAGAGCTTGATGGTTTCTTGGATGAAGTTGTGGAAAAGCATGTTGAGAAGAGGATGAACTGCGAGGGCGGCGTCGACGTACAAGAAGGCAAAGAAGATTTTGTGGATATCTTGCTTTCTATCCAGAAGGATAGCTCCGTCGGTTTTTCCATTGATAAAATTACCATCAAAGCTCTCATCTTGGTACGCAAGTTCTTGTACGGCCCTTTTTGTTTATTTGGCTAATCATTATTCCTAGAATCATTCTACGGTGCGCGGAGCTATATGAACCATCGATATGTGGCCACGATCTCTTCTAATGTTTCAGATCACTCTGTCCATTATAGACTTTTGTCTCGGCATGTTTTTCAATTTGTTAGTTTAGCACACATCTCTTGCAAAAAGATGATGCTTAATTCCCTTAAAAACTCCAAACTTTTAAGTCCAATTCTGATTTTATCCATAACATTTTTCTTAATAAAAATTAATATTTTTCTTTCTAGTTTTAAATCTGCTCTTGCATCCAAAAATAGCCACCAAGTTCTTCCAAATTATCAATATCAGGAGGCTACTGTTATTCCATGCAAAAGTGAGGGTGTTGTGGGAGTGAATTTGGGAGTATAGTGAAAATCTATAAAAAAAAATTAACTAAAATAAGTTTGCGCAGAATTGAGATTTGACCTAAAATTTAGATTTTTTTGGGGGGAGTTAAGCCCAAACGGACGGTGTAATACCTTTTTCGGTTGTGAGCATGCAATGTGAGTCGATGTCATTTTAGCAATTTGAACTCAAGTTTTTGGCCAAAGTTGCACTTTAATTAGCCTATGAAATAACTTGAAATCACTCTAGATTACTACGTGATGGTACTGATCATGTAGATAGAGAGATTAAAATGAACAGAGTATTGTATAGTCTAGATCCTAGCACTCTCCTTCTCTGATTGAGCTTTCTCTTTTTGGTCAAGAAGCACTATTTTTGGCACTTTGGATTGATGGGTCAATTGTAATTTCATCTTAATGTTAGTCCCCCATTGTTGGCAACAAGGTTAATCATCAGGCAAGAATACTTTCGAGCAGGCGTACGATAGTCATGCCGACTACATTGTTATAATTGCAGGATGCATTTGCAGCGGGAACAGACACTACATACACTGCCCTAGAGTGGGCAATGACCGAGCTTCTGAGGCATCCAAATGCAATGCGACAAGCACAAGCCGAGGTCAGAAGGATTGCCGGTCACAAGTCGAGCATAACCGAGGAAGACCTGGACCAAATGTGCTACTTGAAGGCCGTGATCAAGGAAACCCTCCGATCTCATCCTCCGATCCCATTACTAATCCCCCGAGAGTCAACCCAAGACACCAAAGTGATGGGCTATGACGTCGTGGCAAGGACTCGAGTGATTGTCAATGCTTGGGCCATCGGGAGAGACCCTTCGCTGTGGGACTCGCCAGACGAGTTCCGTCCGGAGAGGTTCTTGAACTCATCCATCAATTTCAAGGGACATGACTTTGAGCTCATTCCATTCGGAGCAGGGCGGAGAGGCTGTCCAGGAATCGCATTCTCCATTGCTGTGGATGAGCTTGTTTTGGCCAATCTCTTGCACAAGTTCGATTGGAGATTGCCTGATGGCGTGGGGCAGCTGGACATGACCGAGTCCACTGGTCTAACCATTCACAAGAAGTTCCCTCTCATTGCTTCTGCTGCTATAGCCACTCCATAATGCTACAAAGATTTTTACTTATTTTTACATCTAATTCAGGCAATGTTGTCCGACAGATGTGGCGGATGAAGTTCCTTCTTCCCATTTTCCAAATATTTCTGGCAATGCAAAGTTCTTTTGCAGTCTGATAGTCGGGATACACTCTTTTCATAAAGATAGGTTCAGTGAAGTATCAATTAGGCTTATATGCGCATGAGGAAAACAGTTATTGTGAGAAGAAGACGATCCAAAATAGGGATGTATTCACAGATATAAGCGATGACATCTTGAACTGATGTACGAGCTTCGGTACTGAGGAAGGTGAAGGGCTCTTTGCGAACACGAAATGGGACAGGCCAACACGTCTGAGCAAAGGCACCAAATTTTATGTTAGCTCCGGAGATTCATCTGAGAGTCGATTCGGTCAATCCAAATCTTGGATGGATTTTGATTTACAAAATTTCAGAATTGCTCTGTTTTCTTAATGACTGAATAGTTAGAATAATCAAGGAAGATTAGTGCATAATGATCTTTAATAATGGATGGTACTCAAGATGGATGGCTTGCAGCCTAATTTCTTAGAATCATTAGTCGACAAGAAGGCGTGGACTCTTAATTTTTAATCTATGGCTGATTGAAACTTAATTCAACCTAATCAATTGATCTTAAATAGTTTAATTTGTTGACAAACTCTCCACAAAGGATTCCCAAAACACTGAACAAAAAGAAAAATATACCCATCAGTCATCTCTTTCATTTCCCCAATCACTCAAAACACTTAAAAAGACCTAAGCACTTAATTATTATTTCGCAGATATCTATCAAAAAGCGACAAGCTTAAAGCATGATGATCACGTGATCAGCCCATCCCTAGATGATATGGCGCGGCTCCAATGATTAGTCGGAAGAGCACTGATTTTGCGTCGCTATTGCCATCGCTAAATCTAGCAGCATTCTTTTGTTACCTTGCACAGGATGATATCCCAAGATGGCTTTCAGGACATAAGAAAATTCTACCACGATGCACTACATTGCATGTGAATGGCTTTTGTTGGAGAAAACTTCTTTATTTGTTTTGAAGCTGACAAAAAGTTTCCATTACTCTAGTCTAAAGACTTGCAGACTCTTTCGACAAAGTTTGAACACTGCCAGACCGCCAGACTCAAGATTTAAAGTCTGCCCTCATTGACAGATTCTAGACCAACGAAGAAGACTTATCAAGAATCGAGTATTTCTTTAAGAATTTGATTCGAGCGGTTGAAGAAGATCTCATGGCTGGAGATAGCATCTCGGAATCTATTATTTGTCTTGAAATTAATTCGGGTAATTTGGATCCGTTGAATGACGAAGCATACTTTGAAGGTTCTACTTATGGAAACCTAGATCTTGATTGTATGGGCGAGCATGATTGGTGGGCTATTGTCATATTCTTTAAATAACTCGAGATCTCCTTAATTGATTCTATCCAACGGCTAGATTGGAAGAACTCCTTTGGAAAGTGTCAACGGTTATGAAGGCATGGAGGAGTATATAAGGAAGATGCTCTGGTTATTTGAAGGAGTGCGATAGATAAATTAAAAGTGAAAGCCCTTCTTCTCTGCCAATTCAATTGTTGAGCGTATACTTGTACTCAAAAGAGAGTTTATACATTTGTGAGACCTTGAGAAGGTGTAGCAGTCTCTACACCGTGGAATCAAGGACGTGATACTGTAACGACTCTTTTGATTCATAGTGAAATCCAATCGGTGGGCTGTCAGTGCGGGAGAGTGGACGTAGGCTTGGATTAAGCCGAACCACTATAAATTTTGTGTTCTTATTCTCTTCTATAAACTCATTTACTTTGCTCGTAACTTTATTTAATTGTTAGAATCTCATTTCCATTTTTAAAGTCTACTGTTAAATAGACTTAGGTTAAAAGTAAAGTTTTACATCATTCTCTAAAAAAAATTATTTTCGCACCTATTCACCCCCTCTAGGTGCTCGTACTAGCATTTACAGCTTTGTCCATGACAAATGCATCATATAATCACCAGAGAATGACATTTTTTTATAAGACTGACATTGACTAAAATTAAAACCAAATGACCAGCAAATCAGATAGATAATTTCAGTGACTTCCGTATATTAAACTGTGTGGGAATCAATTAAGAAGTAGAGAATAGCAATATCACGATCTGTTTCTCCCAACATGCTTGGTCCTAGTAGCTTTGCTGATTGTTTTGGGAAAGAGCAAGTCTAGGAAAAGAAAGAGCAACCTCCGACCGAACCCTCCCAAGTCGCCAATCATTGACAATCTCCACCAGCTTGGCAAATCACCGCACATATCTCTCCGTCACCTCACGAGGAAGTACTGGCTGATCATGTCCTTGCAGCTTGGCAAAGTCCGAACCATAGTTGTATCCTCGACCGCGATGGCCAAGAACTCCGCCAAGCACTTGTTTTATTATTACTCCCACACGGCTCCTTTGTTTTCACTTAATCAAGTCGTATATGCCATTTGTCATTGTGACATGCGACATATGTCAACCAAAGACTTCCTTCAAATAACCCAACGCTAGCATTGATTAACAATCGGTTGTTTGGTATCAATTTTAAGACAGATTTCACATCTCAAATTCCTTCTACCCGTTTTCCTAGTTTCGACATTGCAATGTTTCTAACATAGGTTCTATGTAGGCATTATGTGGTCCAACGTCCGCGATACAATTTCTTTGTATATGTAGGTCAAAAAAAAAAAAAACAGTCGGGGTCAACATTGAGAGTCAGAGATGCTGCAAAACTTAGCGCATGGGCACATGCGAACAACGTTAATAGCATGACAGAGAACCCTTGATAGAGATAGAGGCGCCACAGAATTATAGTGAGAAGAAGACGGATGAAAATCTTGGATGTGTTCAATGTTGGAGAAATACTCTTGAAGTGTTTTGAAGTTGACAAAGCGTTTCCATCGATCTGCAGTCGAAGGCTTGCGAGACTTTGCTATTTAAAGTACGAAGACTCCGGACAGCTAGACTCAAGACTTAAAGTCTATCCTCATTGACAGTTTCTAATCCGTTGAAGAAAGGCTATCCAGAACTGGTTGTTTCATTAAGGATGTAGCCTTATCGACTGGAAATGATCTATTGGCTGGATATGACATAACCGAATCCTTTATTTGATCATAATTGATATGAAGATTAAGGATCCGATGATTGGCAAGGTATACTTGGAAGGTTCTACTTATGGAAACCGAGATCTTGATTGTATGGGCGAACAGGATTGATGGGCTATCGACATGTTCCTTTAATAGCTCGAATAATCTTCCTAATTGATTCCGTCCAACGGGTAGATTGGAGGAATTCCTTTGGTAAATGCCAACGGGTATGATGGCATGAAGGAGTATATAAGGAAGACGTTCTAGTTGTTTGGAGGTGTGCACGATAGAAGAATTCCAAAGTCTGAAGCTCATTGTTCTTAGACAATTCATTTGTTAAGCAAAATTGTGTAAACAAAAGAGAGTCTATATTCGTGAGAAACCTTGAAGAAGTGTGGTAGATCATCTACACTATTGAATCAAGGAAAAGTTGTGCTGTAACTTCTCTTTTGTTCATAGTGAAATCCAGCCGGTGGGCTGTCAGTGCGGAAGAGTGGACGTAGGCTTGGAATAAGCCGAACCACTATAAATCCTGTGTTCAATTTTCTCTTCCCTAATCTTTACATTACTTTGATCGTATTTTCCTTTCTATCGTTTGCCTAGAATCGCTTCCGTATCTTGAAAATTTGTTTGTGCACCTATTCACCCCCTCTAGGTGCTTATACTAGCTATCTCAATTGGTATCAGAGCCCGTGTACTCACTTTGTTTGAAGTGTTTTACTTCAGAGTTAAAGATCCATGGCTAGTATGTTGGCTCCAGGGCTGGTAGAAGAACAAAGCAATACCAGACCACCTTACTTTGATGGAAAGGATTACAACATATGGAAAAACAAGATGAAAGCGTTCCTAAGATCAAAGGATCTTTGGAATGGGACGTTGTAGAAAAAGGAATCATTCCTAAAGCTGCATCTGTCTCAGAAAGAGGAAAAGATGTTGTTGAGTCTAGCGAAATGACTCAAGAAGAGATAATCAATAGACAAGCTCTTGATGCAAAAGCAATTTATTCTCTTTATTGTGCTTTATCCCCTACTGAATATAACAGAATATCTTCTTGTGTTACAGCTAAAGAAGTTTGGGATAGATTACATATTACCTATGAAGGAACCGATCGAGTGAAAGAGACTAGAATCAACATTCTCCTCGGTCAATATAAAGCCTTCAAAATGAAACCAGGAGAATCTATAACTGATATGTTTAGTCGTTTTATAGAAATCGTGAATGGTCTTGAAAATCAAGGTCAACCAATTTCTGATCCCATGAAAGTAAACAAGCTACTGCGTGGACTCTCCAATGATTGGAATCATATAAAGACCTCAATCAAAGAGACCCAAAGAATCATGCCACTATCTGTTGATGAGTTGGTTGGGACTCTTCAGTTTTATGAAGTGGAATGAATCAATGAAGACGAAGACCCTAAAGGTAAGAAATACATTGCATTAAAATCTAATGATGATTCTGATGTTACAGATTTTGAAGACAATATAGATGATGAGGAACTTGCTCTCATGATAAGAAGATTGAAAGCTGAACATAAAAGGAAGAAGATTCAATCCAAAGAAACAAAGTTTTCAAAAACGAGACAAAGTCTGTTGAGGATGATGAATCAAACAAAGATGTATCTGCTTTGAATGCAAGAAAAAGGGACACATCAGACCCAACTATCCTCTTCGAGGAAGAAGAAAGGAAAACTGAAAAGTATCGAAAAGCTCTTAAAGCTGAAACTGGAGTGATACGAGTGTAAAGAAAGTGATGATGATTATGCCAATATATGTCTGATGGCACAATCGGATTCATATTCAAATTCCGAGACAGATTCAGATTCAGAAAGCGAATTTGAGGTAAGTAACTTCAAAATCCCTATTAAGGTTTCAAAGTACATTGATGAATTGTGTTTCAGTCTTAAGACTTCTCTTAAAAGAATTTCCGAACTCGAGAAAGAAAATTCTGCTCTAAAACAACAGGAAACTATTTTGAAAGAAAAAGTGAAAAGTTTAGACAAGAATGTTTCTTCTCTTAAAGAAAGTGAAGATAATCTTTTAAAAGAAAATGGATTCTTGAAAGGAGATATCTCAAATATTTCCAAAAGATTTTCTATAGGATCTAAGAAACTGGAAAAAATTCTCTCTGTTCAAAGACTTTATTTTAATAAATCTGGTTTGGGAATGACTGCTGAAACCATTCCTTTAATTGATTTTCCTAAAGTAAAGGAAAGAATTAAACAAAGACCCACAAGAGATGCTTACAAAAATCATTTTAAAAGGATCTTTGTAAAACCGAGAGGTCGCAATGCTCTCGGATACTCAAAGTGCAATAGTGTAGATCATTTTGAAAAAGAATGTCCTATGATTTGGAAACCTGTTAAAAAGGTATGGGCAAAAACCGCATATCATACTAACACAAATGGACCCAAGAAAATATGGGTACCAAAGAATGTTTGAGTTTCTTTTTTAAATGCATGTCACTATTAAGAAAAATGTAAAATGGTATCTGGATAGTGGATGCTCAAGACACATGACAGGAGACTCAAATTACTTCATAAAGCTTGTTCAAGTAAATGGTGGAAAAGTCTCTTTTGGAGGAAACAGCTGTTAGGGAAATCCCTTATGATGTTTTGAAGATGACAAAATAAATCAAAGGCTACTAACATGTTTAATGGTTGAGTAATAGACCATGCAGATAATAGAACATGTAAAGGATATTATCAAAGTCCGAAGACGCTAGACTCAAGACTCAAAGTCGAAGACTACGGACTCAAGACTCAAAGTCCGAAGACCGCCAGACTCAAGACTCAAAGTCGAAGGCGCGGACTTTAATGTCAAAGTCTGTTCTACATCGAAGTCCGCTCACTCGACTAATTCCATCGAACGTGAATGATGAACCGGAAGACGAGACTCTATCTTTGAAGTGAACCAGAAAGACGACTCAGCATTGTAAAGTCTACGGACCCGCATTGTAAAGTCTAAAAACCCAGATTGTAAAGTCTAAAGACCCAAATTGTAAAGTCTACGGACTCGGACTTTACATCCAGATTCGATGAATCGTAACTCAAGCCCAATCATACAACGGCTAGTGATCTGGTTTGGATTCCACATCAAGATTGATTTGATTGACTCAATCTATGTGATTGACAATTGGATGTTGAAGACAAGATCTTTCTATACGAAGAAGCTTTACTTATGGAAACCAAGATTTCGTTTGTATGGGCGATCGGAATCAATTTGGGATTTTACCTTTGTCACTCAACGGCTACCAAATCTTCTAAGATACAGAGCTGTCCAATGGGTATATTGGAAGACGATTCTCCGGGATACTGTCCAACGGGTAGTTTGGAAGTGGAGGAGTATTTAAGGAGATCATGGACCGATGAGCAAGAAAGAGACGGAGCGTAGAATTTATAATTCCAAAGTCTAAGCGACTTTAGATCATATACTTGTCTCTTGAGAGCTTAAACGTTTGTAATCGTGAGAGAAATACCAAGAGAGTGACTTAGTGAGATAGTGTGATCTACTACTAAGTGTTTGCACTCGAAGTTGTAATCTCTTGTTGATTGCATAGTGGAATCCAGCCAAGAAGGCTGTTATCGTGGGAGAGTGGACGTAGGCTTGGATTAAGCCGAACCACTATAAATCTCGTGTTCTTATTCTCTTCCTTAACTCCTTTATTTTGTTCATACTAGCACTCTCAATTGGTATCAGAGCCAAGTGCTCGGTTTATAAAAGTGTTTTTACTTTTGAGCTAAAGATCTTTTATGGCTAGTATGTTGGCACCGTGACTTATGGAAGGGCAAAGCAACACAAGGCCACCATATTTTGATGGAAAGGAATACGACGTGTGGAAGAACAAAATGAAAGCATTCCTAAGATCCAGAGATCTCTTACAATGGGATGTTGTGGAAAGAGGAATCAACCCCATCGCTCCTATGTCTCGGATGGAGATGTCCAAAGAGAAGCGCTTGATGCAAAAGCAATTTATTCTTTATATTGCGCTTTATCTCTCGCTGAATATAATAGAATCTCTTCATGTGAAACAGCAAAAGAAGTTTGGGATAAACTTCATGTTACATATGAAGGAACCGATCGTGTAAAAGAGACAAAAGTAAACTTCTTGCTCGGCAAATATGAATCCTTCAAGATGAAGCAAGGAGAGTCGATTGGAGATATGTTTAATCGTTTTACAGAAATTGTAAACGGTTTGGCATGTCAAGGTCATCCTATTTCTTCCCCAATGAAGGTCAACAAACTCTTGCGAGGTCTCTCAAAAGATTGGAACCATGTCAAGACCTCAATCCGGGAGACTCAAAGGATTATGCCACTCACCGTTGATGAATTGATCGGCACTCTTCAATCCTATGAAGTGGAGCAACTTAACGATGAAGATCCCGAAGGTAAGAAGTCCATTGCTTTAATATCTAATGCTGTTTTTGATGAAACAGACTCAGAAAATGACATGGACGATGAAGAATTTGCCTTTATGGTCGAGAAATTCAAAAAGCTGAGTAGAAAAGAAAGGAAATTCAGTGGAAGAAGTCAATACAAGCATAATGGCCAGAAAAGAATCATGAAAGAAGATGATGAGCAAAGAAATCTATGCTTGATGGCACATTCAGAATCTGAGTCTAACTCAAACACTGAGACTCGAATCGAGTCTCGATTCCAGAACGCACTCGAGAATCCGATGAGGAAATCAAGGGGGAGAAATCGAATCCAAAAGAAAAGGAAAAGAATCGTGATCATCTCAAAAAGGCAACAAATTGAGGGGAGCTTTGATCAATTATGGAAAAATCTTTTTTGATTGATCGTGATCTTATTATGGATGGAAGGAAAGGTAATTGTGTCAGAATTTATTCTACAAAATCCGGTTAGTGCATCTCTTATTACCTTTTGTCATTAACAAATCTCATATTGATATTATCATTTTATTATGACAAAAATGGTACGTGAATTTTATGATGCATCCGTGATTTTTATTGGATATTTACTGATATAATCAAAGTGAGCTATATTGCATATCTTTAATATTCGATAAAAGCTGATTTTTGGGAATTGTGATTCATGCAAGATATTTGTTATCATTCTCTACGTGAATCCATTATCGCTTTTTGATTATGACAAAAAGGGGGAGAAGATATGAATATGCATATGTGCTGATTAGTTGATATTATTTATTGCATAATATTGAGCTGCAATTATTTTCTATCTTCTGATATCCTTTGATTTAAATTTTTAAATCTGCATATTCAGAGATTGTTTTGTCATCATCAAAAAGGGGAGATTGTTAGGGAAATCCCTTATGATGTTTTGAAGATGACAAAATAAATCAAAGGCTACTAACATGTTTAATGGTTGAGTAATAGACCATGCAGATAATAGAACATGTAAAGGATATTATCAAAGTCGAAGACCGCTAGACTCAAGACTCAAAGTCGAAGACGCGGACTCAAGACTCAAAGTCTCAAGACCGCAGACTCAAGACTCAAAGTCGAAGACCGCCGAGACTTTAATGTCAAAGTCTGTTCTACATCAGTCCGCTCACTCGACTAATTCCGGATGAACGTGAATGATGAACCGAAGACGAGACTCTATCTTGAAGCTGAACAGGAAAGACAGACTCAGATTGTAAAGTCTACAGACCCAGATTGTAAAGTCTAAAAACCCAGATTGTAAAGTCTAAAGACCCAAATTGTAAAGTCTGAGACTGTTCAGACTTTACATCCAGATTCGATGAATCGTAACTCAAGCCTGTCATACAACGGCTAGTGATCTGGTTTGGATTCCACATCAAGATTGATTTGATTGACTCAATCTATGTGATTGACAATTGGATGTTGAAGACAAGATCTTTCTATACGAAGAAGCTTTACTTATGGAAACCAAGATTTCGTTTGTATGGGCGATCGGAATCAATTTGGGATTTTACCTTTGTCACTCAACGGCTACCAAATCTTCTAAGATACAGAGCTGTCCAATGGGTATATTGGAAGACGATTCTCGGGGATACTGTCCAACGGGTAGTTTGGAAGTGGAGGAGTATTTAAGGAGATCATGGACCGATGAGCAAGAAAGAGACGGAGCGTAGAATTTATAATTCCAAAGTCTAAGCGACTTTAGATCATATACTTGTCTCTTGAGAGCTTAAACGTTTGTAATCGTGAGAGAAATACCAAGAGAGTGACTTAGTGAGATAGTGTGATCTACTACTAAGTGTTTGCACTCGAAGTTGTAATCTCTTGTTGATTGCATAGTGGAATCCAGCCAAGAAGGCTGTTATCGTGGGAGAGTGGACGTAGGCTTGGATTAACCACTATAAATCTCGTGTTCTTATTCTCTTCCTTAACTCCTTTATTTTGTTCATACTAGCACTCTCAACAGCAAAGGAAAAATTGTGGGATTTAGAACCGTAAAGATTGGAAATCTCACAATCAGCAATGTTTCCTTAGTGGAAGGGCTTAATTACAATTTGCTCAGTATTAGTCAGATATGTGATACTGGTTTCAAAATCAACTTTCAAGAGGGAATATGTTCAAGAATTAGTAAAGATTCTACTCAGTCATTCATGGGTCGAAGACATAGAAATATCTACCTCTTGGATGTGAAACCAGATGAATCACAATGTCTAATCTCAATCCAAGACGAAGCAAACTTATAGCACAGAAAGCTTGGGCACGTCAATATGAAGCAAATAGCCAAAATCTCAGCAAAGAAGCTTGTTTGTGGTCTACCTAAGTTATCATACCAAAAGTCTGATCTATGTACACCATGTATATTGGGAAAACAAGTAAGAAATTCCTTTAAACCAATAAATCAAGTTTCCACTAACCATGTACTGCAGCTTCTGCATATGGATCTTTTTGGACCAACCAGAACACAAAGCATTGGAGGTAAGAAATACTGCCTAGTAATTGTGGATGATTACTCATGATTTACTTGGGTATATTTCTTGACAAGTAAGTCTGAAACTTTCTCTTAATTTAAAAAGTTTGCTAAAAATGTTCAAAATGAAAAAGGGTATGTTATCTCGAGTATAAGAACAAATCATGGAGGTGAGTTTGAAAATCATGATTTTACAAAATTCAGTGATGAATCTGGTCTTAACCCAAGAACCCGAATCAAGGGACGAGCCAGCGCTGAGCGAGGACGGACAAATTGGGGACACAAACCCCGGTAAAATCCTGGCATTTCCATGACCGGAGGAACTGGTATCAAACCCAAGAAATGGCGGCGGATCAAGAAGCACGCCCCGCATGCAAGACTCGAGACAAGCGTCAAAACCATATACATACCTACACGGTCCGCACAAGGCAGTAGAGGAGCAGCCACGATGGAGAGCTGGAACTGAGAAGGCGACTGAGGCGGACAGAGAGATTCAAGAAATTGGGAGGGGAAGCTCCTGGTTTTTGTGGTTGGGCCTTGAGAAAGTGATTTGGAGATGGGCCTACTTACTAGGGTGAAGAGATGAGGTGGCCCAACCCGATACAAGATCGAAAACGGTTCGACCGAGTTGGTGAAACCAATCGTTGAACCCGGAAGGTCTCAAATTCAAATCTTGCTTGACGAGGGTTCTTGGGATTTAAGTCGGCCAAGAAGAAATGTTGGGCATCTAACTTGATCCATGGCATGGACATAGCATTCCTTCTTATCGGCCCCGACATGTTGACTTAATCTAGTGTGTCGAAACTGGCTCTAAGTATCATTGAAAACAGTTCGATTGAGTTGATAAAATCAATGGGTGAACCCCAAAAGGTCTTGAAGTCAAATCTAGCTCGATGAAGATTCTTGGGATTTAAGTCGGCCAAGAAGAAATGCCAATTGTCTACCTTGATCCGTGGCTTGGCGTGGCTTGGATATATTATTCTCTTTTATTGAACCAGCTCTGAATACCACTTAATTAATTCATTATGGGAACAAATATACACAATCTCAAGGAAAGCGGCATAGTTTGAACTTCGAATCCAGATCATCTACAAGTATACACAATCTCAAAGAAAATGTGCTAGAAGTGGGTTGAGACACAGAATTATTGAACTAGCCTTTGATTTCAGAATAACATCATGAGTTCGGTTGATTCGCTCTGCCTTTTATCCTACAAAATCCTAAACGACGAGCAAACACTCGAACGTGAGAGCAAGGGATCACCCGACGAATGGACGAGCTATTTTGGCATGCAATTAGTGTGGAAAGATTACATTTAAAGTTTGAGCCCGTCGACAAAATCTAACCTAAATTTAAGCGTGCAAAAACTTCGAATCGAACCGGAGCACTCGTAGTGTTCAAAGTCCGATTCAAAGACATCCTCATTCAAATGGAAGACTTCCCATTTCGTATAGTTCAGAGTCTATGCGCAGTGGCCACCCCAATTTGCAAGAGAAGTGCAACTTGGACTCGAGCCGGACGTAGGATTTCCCATTTCGATCGTTTAGGGTGTGCTACAAACTGGCCTCCACAAGAATCTCTAGATGTCAACAAGCAAAATGCTGAAATTCTATTCTTCACTAGCCCACGAGAGCAGATGATTAGAAATCGCCCTCCACGCATGCGACTCACAATTTACCATTTTACCATTTACCATTTACCATTTTACCACATCGACACGTTTCATGGCAACATCTTCACTAAACCTCCGGCGGAACACGATATTCATTTCATACTGAGTTTATGTCCCCAAAAAGATTAAGGTAACCGAGGGACAAATCGCCCACTAGAAGATCGTTGAAATAGACAACAGGCCCAAAGCATAAGACGGCACAACTGCTTTTATTCGTTTGTCTATCCACAAGGACCAGCCAATGTCCCGGATAAAGATCCGAAACCACATAACTATAAGCATAACATCCCAGTGCCATATAAGCCAAGTCAGGGCAAATTGATAATTCAAGATGAGAAGCCATATATTACAGACCAAGGCATATCCTCGAGTGTTTATATCTCGTGAAAGCCCAACAGGGGTACACACATTATGCTGCGGCATTGACAGCATGATCATTGCGTTCCTTCTGCACAAAAGCTTCAACGTACTGTTTCCTGCAAGGAAGAATTGATTCTCTAAGACTCGGGAGCAACATGGTGTATGTGAAACATCAGAGAAACCGGAGATGTAAGCGACTAGAAGGAAAGGACGGATCAATACCTCGCTGGTAAATGGTCATGGGGACGATTGAATGGGGTCCAAACTGGATCACCAACAAACAGTCGCACAGCCTATATAAAAGATCACTTGGCAGAGAGTGAACAAAAATTCTTTCTGCTGATTAGAAAATTCATTCTTCCACTGACTATAAAACAGCTGCAATAAGCTTAGAAGGCCCAAATCTAGTTCTCTCGTTCTCTTCATGTGTGTCTGTGTGTGTGTTTTGTGTCCTCCATGTGTGCCGGATCAAAGAAGTGAAGTATGCATGTATTGTAAATACCTTAATGTAATTATTCGAATCAAGGGTAAAGCGATGGTACATTCCAGCTGGTAAAACAATCATTCCACCTTTCTTTACCCACACACGAATCCAACCATCATTCTTGTCCCTAACATCAAAATAACCTAGACGACAAAACAAAGTTTAGAGAATTCAATGGAAAGCAGAATATAGAAAGCTGAGAGAAGAAAATCAGGGACTTACCACTTCCAGCCACTGTGTAACGAATCTCCTCATCAGTGTGGAGATGCTCCACAAAGAACTTCTTGATATTCTCTTCATAATTTGGCTGCTTCTCTGGGGAAACTTCGCAGAAATCCTGGGCAAAAATAAAAGAAGTTTCATGCCATCAGACTTAGCAAACAAGCTTGACATTGGAAGTGTCCAGCAGATTAAGAGGAACCAAGGTCCTCGGGGGGATCATCACATTAGGCAGAAAAAAGACATCAGTCTTTTCAAAACGTGTGAGCATCATTCCTTAACAATGCAAGTACATTATCTGATTAATTTTCAAACTCGATTATTCACCAAAAGATAAGTTAAACAAGCAGGGAACATATGATCATGATCCAGGTCATGGACAAACGCGAATGTTAACATTATCCTGAAGCAACTACAAACTACCAAGGCCAGTGAAAATGCGTTATAATATTATGAAGTTACATACCATGTAGGAGTATCCACGTTCCTCACGGATTTTCTTCAATTCCTCATCAGTTTCATAGTTGTCAGCATCCAATCGCCAGCTGAGAACACCAAGTTCTGCAAGAACACAATATAGCTCCTAATAAGTTGGAAAACAGAATTATTTTATTGTATCTTAAAAGAGTGCTTCCTCAGAATGCATACCTTCAAGCTGCTTCAAGGAAACAAATTCCTTAGGTTCACGGTGATGTGGAAGTCTTTGGTCTTCATCACTGTCATCCATATACCATGCTTGAACGACTTCCTCTCTCGGATCCTACCCAGCCCAAAGTTTGAAAGCGTTACCCCAAATGCAGGACAGGCATTGAAGGATCCACAGTATATCACAAGATTCACGACATAAATTTAACCACCCTCTTCCATGCTCAAGGAAGGATGATAATGCTTCTATCCAAAAATTGTTTTCCTACCTAGGTTTTATCGGTGGAAAAGACTTTATAAGTTTCCTAGTTCTCATGCTTAGATCATGACCACTGATACAGAATCCATCATTTAAATAACGCTGGGCTATCAAAACAATTTATTAGATACTCTAAATTAACCGAAATACAAGCTAATCAATACCAAGTATAGTGAATTGATCTTCAGAATACGCAAACCAGTGCATGCCCTTAGGTGCAGACGCATACGTGACACAGACAATCAACATGCCGTGAAAACCCAAGAACAAGTTCACAAAGTGAAACAAATACATCTTTAAGAAAAATTAAGAGAAAGAAGTACCCTATATTCTACATTGACTATTAAGGACCTGAAACAGATACATCTTTAAAATTATCTAAGACAAACAAGTATCCTATATTCTGCATTGAGTAAAAGGACCTCAAAGTCGACTGCAATATAATAATTCTCTCCTAGTACAATTATGCCTCTGTCCACAGTACAAGCTCTAACTTTGGCACCATATAAAGAGGCAATGACATCCGCCAGAAAAGTGGCAATCGGATCTTAAGTCAACTAGACCTCCACACCTTCTTTCTACCACATTAATGGTTTCTTTTTTACTCAACTTGCTACATTATATAAGGTAATGGCTGCACTTTTTCCAGCCCGTTACCAAGACTCAACCTTCATGTCCCTTGAAGAGGACAGCTTCTCACTAACCCACTCCAGATCCTCAACAAACACTTGTTTCAAAAGTTTTAAGCTGTCAGAGCGTGTGCAAAACAATCCATCCTAACAATTTTTGCCTGTGGATCTCATTACCCATCCAATACACCATGGCCATAGGGTGGCGTGACATCCACGTGAATCCAAGATGGAAGGACATCAAGCCAAACTAGTTCAATTAGGAGCAAGTAAGCTCTCAAGCTGGCCCCTTCAAATAATTCATACTGGAAACTTTTCTTCTTTTGAGACTTCTCTTTAAAATGCTGCTCAATTCTTCCTTAGCACCTACCACAGAGATCATATCCGTTCAAGGGTTCAAGTCCCCCGTTCCAGGAATCCCAAAACCACGGCAAACAAATCCTAACTCGGCTAAAAAAATCATGGGTTTCCACCGTAACAACAGCTTACCCAAAACCCAGAAGCCCAGCAGCATCGAGAAACGCAAAAAACAGAGTCAACTCTAAAAAACCCCAAATAAAACAAAACTGGGTGAACTAATATCGCTCGAATTCAGACCTTCCCTCCTCTCTTGACCGATCGAGGTCTAAAGAAAAACAATCCATAATACAAGAACGCAGAGTGGAAGCCAATTACCTTGTCGGTGACCACCATTTTCGTCGATATCGCAAGTGGAGCACTCGTAGCTTTCCAGAAAATAAGAAAAGGCGAGGGGCGGAGGAGCAAGTTGTGCGTTTTATAATGTCAAAAACGATTCTTCTACGTTTTTATTTTTATTTTTGGTAGAGGGTAAGAATATATTAAGCTTTGGACAAATATACAAGAAATCGGAGCCAAAAACTCACACTCTACCTACGGGAATTTTTATTTTTGGTAGAGGGTAAGAATATATTAAGCTTTGGACAAATATACAAGAAATCGGAGCCAAAAACTCACACTCTACCTACGGGAAAACAGGGAGAGTGAGAAGGAACCGAATTAAAAGATACAAAGGCAAATAAGAACAAGCTAAACAACTCACGGCACTACAAACTACCACAAACCAAACCGCCGACCCTTAATCAAAAAGGCGAAGAACGGAGAGGGTGTTAGGAAGATGTAGCCGAGCAAGCCCCAGCTTCTCTGGAGTCTTTTGTTTCTTGGAGTAGGCAGAGTGTTTTTAAACGTAAAAGCCTTGTTCTTCACAACCTTGATCAGGTGATTTTTCATAGTTGGGATCACCAAGGAATCGCCCTGAAATGATGGAATTCCTCTTTTTCGAGGTTTTTTTTAGGTAAAAAATTTAAGGTATGTTTGGTCGTCCGAACTTATAATCGGGGTATGACTGAATATGATAGAATATGAAATTCTTGAAGTTTTTTATATTATGTCAATTGTTTGATAAATCGCAGTAGTAAAATCGGATGTATTCACATTATATTATGTACATTTTTTTGATATAAATGATATATCATTATAAATGAACCTAAATATCTTGTAACACTATTCTTTAATTTATTTTTAATTTATTTTTCCTCTTTTTTATATTATTTTCTTTATTATTTATTTTTCCCCTTTCACCATTCTTTAATAAAATTTTATCAAATAGTAAACTGTACTAAAATATCTAAAATACAAAAATACCTTAAATATATAATAAATATAAATATTTAATTTATAGATTGAATGTTTATTATAAGATCGAATTAAAGTTAGATTAAAAATAAATTTCAAATTTTATTTATATTGAAATATAATTTCAATTTTGTTAATTTAATAAGTTTGTTATTCGAGAAAAATAACTTTTCTATTATGGACATTAGAAATCCTATTTACCTTTATCCTACCTTTTCCATAGGATAATTTTATCCTGCCTATATCCCCCTTATATCCAACTTTATCATATCCTGAGCGAGCACCAAAGGTAGGATATGATAAAATCATATCCTATCCCGAATTTTATCCCGACTGCAAGTACATTGTTTGATTAATTTTCAAACAAGATCATTCACCAAAGGATAAGTTAAACAGGCAATGGAACATATGATCATGACCCGGGTCTAGTTCCACTGCATGGACAAACACGAAAAGAATATATATTCCCGAAGCAACTACAAACTACCAAGGCCGATAAATATGTGGCATAATATTATGAATTGAATTAGATGAATCGCCACATACCACATAGGAGAATCCACGCTCTTCATGGATTTTTTTTCAATTCCTCATCAGTTTTCGAGTTGTCAGAATCTGAGAGAAAGCTGAAGATACCAAATTCTACAAGAACATAATAGGCCCAAATGAACTGGAAAACAGAATTATTTCATTGTGTCTTACGATAGTGCTTCCTGAGAATGTATACCTTCAAGCTGCTGCTCCAAGAAACAGATTCCTCAGGTTCACGGTGATGCGGAAGTCTTCGGTCTTCAGTGCCGTCATCCATATAACATGCTTGAATGAATTCCTCTCCAGGATCCTACCCAGCACAAAGCTTGAAAGCATTACCCCAAATGCAGAACAGTCGTTAAAAGACCCACACTATATCACAACATTCACGACACAAATTTGACCAGCCTCTTCCATCCTCAAGGAAAGACGGTAAAGGTTCTATCCAAAAATTGTTTTCCCACCTAAATTTTATTTGTGGAAAAGGCTTTTATAGTTTCCTAGTTCTCATGCTTAGATCGTGACCACTGATACAAAATCCATCATCAAAATAACCCTGGGCTATCAAACCAATTTATCAGATACTCTAAATTAACTGAAATACAAGCTAATGAATACCGCGTATAGCAAATTGAGCTTCAGAATATGCAAACCGGTGCACACTGTTAGGTGTAGACACAAACGTGACAGAGACAATCAACATGCCGTGAAAACCCAAAGACAAGTTCAAAAGAAGAAGTGAAACAGATACATCTATAAAATTATCTGAGAGAAACAAGTAATTCTGCATTGACTATAAGGACCTGGAACAGATACATCTTTAAAAATTATCTAAGAGAAACAAGTATCCTACATTCTGAATTGAAAGTAGGTACCTAAAAGTGGACTGCAATATATTAATCCTTTCCTAGTAAAACTATGCCTCTGTCCACAGTACAAGCTCTAACATTGGCAACATGTAAAGAGGCAACGGCATACGCCAGAGAAGGGGCAATCAGCTCGTAAGTCAACTAGATCTCCACACCTTCTTTGTACCATATTAATGGTTACTTTCACTTAGCTTGCTTCATTATATAAGGCATTGGCTGCACTTTTTCCAGTTGGTTACCAAGACTCAACAGATTGCTTCTCACTAATCCACTTGAGATCCTCAACAACCACTTGTTTCAAAAGTTTTAAGTTATCAGAACGCGCACGAAAAAATCTCTCCCAGCAATTTTTGCCAGTGGATCTCATACCCATTTAATATACCACGGCCAAAGGGTGGCGTCGTGGGACATACCATTTGAATCCAAGATGGAAGGGCATCAAGCCAAACTAAGGGTGTGTTTGTTTTGCGAAAAATAATTTCCAGGAAAACGTTTTCCTCATTTTCTAGCGTTTGATTCATTTAGGAAAATGAGTCAACGGAAAATGTTTTTCTAATCAACGGAAAATGTTTTCCTTCTAAAGCTTAAATTCGGAAAACAATTTCCTTTTGAAAGAACCAGAAAACGTTTTCCAAAATGTTTTAAGGTCCTTACTTGATGAAAAATTTATTATTAAAAATAATTTCTAATTAAAAATTTTGAATTTGTTATTATTATATTTTTTTCTTTCTTCTTTCTTTTTTTTTTTTTTTCTTGTTTTCTCTTTTCTTTCTTTGCCTTTTCTTTGCCTATGAACGTAAACCCTAACTCCTCCTCCCTCTCTCCTTCTCCTTCGCCCCCTCCTTTTCGTCACCGCCGCCTCCTCCAACCATAGTCCCTCCTGCGCTCCCGTTGGCTTCGCTCCCTCCTCTTCCTCTTTGTCGGCATCTTCTACACCTTTAATCATTTTTCAAATGCAATCCAAACATCAGAAAATATTTTTAGTCACATATCACAAAACAAATGAAAACTAAATGTTTTCCTGGAAAATGGTTTCCCGGAAAACATTTTCCAAAATCGTTATGTTTTCCGTGAAACAAACACACCCTAAGCCTCCATTCGTTTCATGGAAGATAATTTCTGAGAAAACGTTTTCCGGATTTTCTGGTGTTCGTTTCACGGAAAATGAATCCCTTAGGGAAAATGTTTTCCATAAAAAGAAAAAAGGTTTTCTAAATTAGGGGAAAATGTTTTTCACTTTTGAAAAGTCGAAAACATTTTCCTCACTTGATCTATCTTATCTTACATCTCTACAAATCCTCACTTCCTCCTCCTTTTCTTCTTCTTCTTTTCTTTCTTTATTTGAATTATTTTTTAATTTTCTTTTTCTTTTTTAATTTGAAATATTTTTAATTTCTTTTTTTTTTCTTTTCTTTGTTTCCCATCTTCTTCTTTTTTGGCCGGTTGTCGGCCGTTGCTAGGTGAACTTCAAGCTCGTCGATCTCAAGCTCACGCTCTGCACTCTTGCTTATCATTTTCTTTATTTACTTTACCCTGCACTTGTACATTACTCAAGTAAAGGGCTCTACATGTTTTGCTTCTTTTTTATTCTGTTTATTAGAACACAAAAATCGCAGGAGGAGAACAATCCATTCAACTAGAAGATTCTCATTAGGGCTGTACATACTTTGCTTCTTTTGTCTTTTTTTTTTTTTTTAAATCCATACGAATATTTTTTAGAGTAGATGAGCGATTGGTGACAATGAGAGAATAAATATATGAAGCAAATTTGCTTGGATTTAAAGGCAAGTTCATATTTTATGGATTTATATGTTGGTAAGTGATGCATGCCTAAGCGGTGAAATCTTAGAAAATATTTTCTTTACTGAATACCGGAAAATATTTTCCGAAATATTTTCAAGTTTTATCCTGGAAAATGACTTCTAGGAAAATATTTTCCGGAAATAGCCTATTTTTCGCAAAACGAATGGACCTTAAGTTCAATTAGGAGTAGGCCTCAAGATGGTCCCATCAAAAAAATTCACATCGGCATTTTTCTTCTTTTGAGACTTCTCTTTGGGATGCTTCTCAATTCTAATCATATCTGTTCGAGGGTTCAAGTTCTCTGTTCCAAGAATCCCAAAACTGCGGCCAACAAATCCTAACTCGGCTAAAAAAATCATGGGTTTCCACTGTAACAGCAGCTTACCCAAGACCCAAAAGCCTAGCCGTTGGAAGTTTGTTTCTAAAACAAACTAAATGTATGTTTCCTTATCCCACATAAGAAAAGTGTGAGGAAATTGGTCAATTAATAAGTGTAGGATTTTTTAAATGTGCCTAAAGAAAAGATTGGGTGTGGGCTAGACCCCACCATAACTGCACGCACTTAGCACGCGATTTAATTAGCACTAAAGGTTGTTTTTGTTTATTGAGAATTTTTAAAAATTATGAAAAAATTCGAAATTTTATTTATTAAAAAATAATAATAATTTTTGTTCACTTTGCAATTTTTCACGAAAAGTTACCTACGTTTTTAAAATCGATTTATATATACATGTCAGTTTTCTAGAGTAACAAAGTGTGATCATTTTTCTTTTTTCGAGCCTTTTTTCTAAAAACTATAACCATCATTTCAATTGTTTTATAGAAAAATCCTGAATAAATACTAGAATTGTTAAATAGTATTCTCATTTTGAGGCTTTGTTGTATCTTAGAGGATATTTGCCAGTGATCATTAGTAACTTTGTGAGGCATATAAGTCCTTAAAAAGGGTAATATCACGCCTCAAAGTTTAACTTGATTACTCTAGATGTCAAACTTAATTGTTCTACCCAATTCAAACCCATATCTTCTCAACACCAGCAACATAGACATACTCAAAAAACAGAGCCAGCTGGCTGACCATATTTCGCTCGACTTGAATTCAGAGCTTCCCTCCTCTCTTGACCGAACGAGTCTTAAGACAAGCAATTCATAAGACCGCAACCCAAAGTCGAAGCGAACACCTTGTCGGAGACGGCTATTTTCGTCGATATCGCAGGTGGGGCAATCGATAGCTTTCTAGGCGGCGAGCTAAAGCCAGGAGCAAAGAAGCCAGCTGCGCATTTAATATGGAAGAACCGATATTTATACCCTTTCTTAGGCAAAAATTCAAGAGGGTCAGAGAGAAATCCGACTCGGGATATTTTTCGGGCAGAAAACTCCGGAGAAACGACAAAGCTTTTGTGTCCAGGTTAATTGGACATTCCGGCAACGTGTTTTGGGTGAAACTCGAGTTTTTGTTTTGTTGGCGATTTTTCACTATGACAAAGTTGGTAGTAAAAAAAATTGGAATCATCACGATAGTCTATTTATGACTGTTTCTAATGATGAATAATATACGAAAAGTTAAAAGAGAAGCGGACACAGATCTTCTTGAAGGCTGTGTTTAGTTCAAATCTGGACCGGTATAGGATATCATAAGGTAAAATTAGAATTTTTCGGAATAATAGAAAATCGCGTAATCTATTTGATGCAACCTTATATAGGATTAAGATTTTCTGAAAATCCTCTGTCGTATTTAGCTATTTTACCCTCAACTTGTCACTTTCGATACTCCTCGTAATGCCTTGAGTCTGACACCCCATCCATGGCCCTCTCGATCGCCATTTTGTGCAAACCTCATGTGAGGATCGCGACCCCCTGTCTCTATGTCTTAAAGACGGAGAGGTAGAACTTGAAGGGGTCGATTCAGGTTGCCTTTTGGTTAGCAATCTCGTCTTTCACTTGGGTTGCCATTGAAGTACTAACTCAAGAACCTATAAAAGTGTATCTTCACTATTGAGGTGAGGTCAAAGCAAGAGTGCATAGAAAAAAAATATATGAAAAATAAGTGAAACTGTGGTATTCTTTTGCTAGTGTGATCCGGTTGCAGAGATGATATTGTTTTATCATCACAAATCCATCTCAATACTAGAAGTAAAATCACATGAGAAATTGATTATACGGCAAAATCATGAAGGAATCGATTAGGAAGCCATCAATATGTGTATAAGAAACTCTAGTCCACATATATTAATGCATCCTCACAACACTCATTGGAATAAAAAGAGCAAGTATCAGAAACTCTTGTCAACATATTGGTGCGTCCTCACAATGCTCATACCAAGAAGAAGAAGAGTGACAATGATTGGTGGTGGTGGTGGTTTGCGCCATGGCTGGCAAAGTAATAATTAAAATGTTTAAAATTTTTTATTCAATCCTGGTGGTAGTGGCTCTTGCGTGATTACCGACAAAGTAATATTCCAAAAGTTCAAAATTTGTCATTCAATCCAGGTTTATCTATTCCCTGTCTTAAATTTCTTATTCAGCGTTTTATCAAGATATATTCATCATGTCCAAAAAACGTCGCCAAACACTAGATAAGATAACATTATCGTATTCAGATTCAAATTCATACTACCAAACACAACTAAAGGGTTTTGCTAAATGGTGCCTTCAAGGTACTTGTCAAGCAATTAAATTCGAAAAAATTATATCAATAGTCCCTAAATTTTGACTCAATATACAATGAAATGTTTGGACTATTAATTTGTTCAATGTGATTCTTAGATTATTTCTAAATTATTGAATTATTCCCTCACAAAGTCAAATCAATCTTTCTACCAAAAAAAAAGTCAAATTAGTCTATTGGTATTATTAAAAAAAATTATAATTACACTATTACCCAGATTTTAGAATTTTTTTTTTTTCATTTCAATCCATTTTCTAAATTAAAAAAAAATGGTATCATTTTATTATCTTTGTAGTCTTTATTAGTATTGCTAGAGTTCCGTTTAAGTATATATTAGCTTATGATATCTATAATAGAAAAGGTAGAAATTCATCTAGAGTTATATCGAATTCATATTCCTGCTATTTTAAATTCCTAATTTACAAATTTAACAACATTAAAATAAGAAAACACAACACGGTAAAAGCTTGCAAATTTCATCTTTCTAAAAAGTTAAGAACAAAATTTGGATTAATATGAGTATGATTGTTTGTAGATAAATTACATATTTCCTAATATCCTTATTAAAACACTTATTCTTAAAATAGCAGGAACTCAAACCATATAGCTCTAGATGAGGTTCTAACTTCTATCTCTATTGTTATGGAGATAACAAAGAAAAATAAAATAAAGTTAAGTGGAACTATTGTAACATTTATAAAGACCAAAATAAAAAGGTAAAAATAAATAGAGTGTTTTTTGTTCAGGAAAGGTATTCTAAAACATGGATGTCACTGTAATTATAAGAAACTTTTAACAGTGTCAAATGATTGAGTTAATAAAATTAAGAGATTGGATAGAACAAATTAAAAGTTCATAAATTACATGGAATATTTATAAATGAATTAATAACTCAAAAATAATATTGTATAATGAATCAAAGTTCAGAAATTATTAATGCCAAATTTTCAATTTAATTTTCATTTGAGGGCCATTGCTTTGAAAAATCATATACAAGGTGCTGCGGTACACCTTTGGAATATGAACTGGACCAGATTAGTCCACGTGGTCGGTCGTGAATCTGCTAAGCTGTATGGGGACAGAAATACTTGGGATTATCCTAGATTTAAAGGTCTAATCATCTGATAATTATAAACACTCAAAAGCTTTACGTACGGTCAACGATTCTGATTTCTTAGAATACATTTGCACGTCATATCCGTTCGCTTTTCATGATCCACTTTCTTAGAAAAGCAGTTGCATATCCTAACCGCAGATTTCTTCATACGACCTGCATTTTTCTTAAATGATTATGATGTCCATTAGCGCGATCTGACAGGATTAGGTAATGAATGCTCGAGCGAGCGAGGAATATTTCGTTCTGGCAACAGCCGACCGTGCTGTGGCGGCCCAGCCTGGCCCGTGGAAGCATCTCAGACATCAGTTTTCCATCCAGAACTGGGACTAAGGGGAGATTTTATATCAGACAACAGTTTTCGATCCACAAAGTACAGAGTATGCATAGAGAGGCGACATTCGAACCCAAAGCTTCTGTAGTACCAGTGTACATTCCAAAAGCACGACTACTCATTCCTCGAAACTCATGAGAATCAATGAGCTGCAAGGGCGACGCCCACTTTATCGGTCAGGCTCCTCGCGTATTGCTTCCTTGCCGGGTGTTCTTCCTGGGGGCGATTGAAGGCCGTCCACACCGGTTCACCGACAAACAGCCTCATCAACTGCACATCAACGACATCATACGGCAATGAATCTCGATGCATTGTGTCGACTCCAAATGGTCTCACGCGAACATAGAACTAATGCATTTTCAAGATCAAATGTCCACGGCAGACAAAGATTCCAATACCTTGATGTAGTTACTGGTGTCGAGAGTGAACCGGTGGTAGATTCCGGCAGGCAAAACAATGAGGTCGCCAGGTCTGATCCAGATCCTAATCCAGCGGTCCTCCTTGTCTCGGACGTCGAAGTATCCGCTCCCTTCCAAGCAGTAGCGTATCTCCTCGTCCCCGTGTATGTGCTCCGTGTAGAAGTTCTTAAGCTTCTGCTCGTAGTTGTCCACTTTCTCCGGGCACAAATCCAGCAGATCCTGAGAACATTCCAACAAAAGGGTATAGGCCAGAGGGTTGGAGACCGATCGGCATCTTCGGAAGTAAAAGGTAACACGACAACTTTCGGCAACCACAGGGAATGACTCCGCTGTTATCCCGATTCACTCCTTATCTAAGTAAATCAATGCTCAAGTAGAAGGTTACCCCCAGCACATCATTTGGTCGGTCGTCTCCGTCTACACTAAACTTAGTCTGCTTCTCATCGCATCTGTACCTATACAAGTCGAATCTGCAGCCTCCCTCAGTTAATCCGCCAGAGCATAATCTCTATTTACACCTTGCAATCCTCCCTAAATAGCTCTATACTTCATTCTAAATCCAAGTTTCCAGCTCATGCTTTAATCCAGTCATCTAAGACTCTCAGCTTCTAATCCAATTACCAGAAAAGTGTTATGATGGATTCAATCCTCATTACACGTGCAAATTAAGATCACGCGACCGACGCACCGAACAATCTCTCAAAGCGAGAAGGTATCTGCGCATCAACTCACGCCGCGGCGCAGCAACAAGTGGAGGAGGAGAAGCAAGCCAATCGAGGCCGAGAAGTTTCCAAATTTAAACACTTGAAGATAGATTGAGATCGACATCATGCGCAAACAATGCAATCGGCTCTGCCATATTACGACAGCTAAGGAACTGGTGCATCTAGAGATAATACTTTCACAGAATGCGAACTACAGGGGCTTCCTCAAACTCATTTACAAAGAGATTTCTCTCAAAGACTCTCAAGTATAAAAGCTAAAAATGAGTACGAACGTACCATGTAATTGTACCCTCTGGCCTCTCTGATCTTGCGCAGCTCCTCATCGTTCTCGTAGTCGCTAGGATTCAGCTTCCAGTACAGAACTCCCGCATCTGCAACGACCAAAGAAGCTCTCCGGCTCAATCACCCCATCAACAACAACATCAATGAATTCGTAGGAAAGAAAGAGGACCTGCCAAGTGGTCCAGGGAGACGAACTCGGGGGGGCTGCGGTGGTGAGGGAGCCTCTGGTCGCCGTCGCTCTCGTCCATGAACCACGCCTGCTCCAGGATTTTTCCCACGACCCCACGAAGGTTCAGTCCGAATCGCATTCGTCCCTAAATCCGAACGTGAATTTGAGTATACGAAGCTCACCTCGATCGCCATTGCTGAACTGGGAACCGGCTTCGAAGGACTCGCTCGCGAACAGGGCCGCTGGAACTCGAGGAAGGAGGTGCAACATGGACGTGGTTTTATAGGGAGGGACGAGGACGGGCCTCGCCCGTCTTGTGTGTTCCTCGACCTCTCCGGGAATAAAATCAACCTTAAGTCGTGCTTCCACTGCCACGTGTGTGCTTGGATTTTCACTAGTGTTTTGTGGTGGGCAATTTCCTCAAGAGTAGATAAAATCTTTGGCCCAATAATTGAAAAAACAAAAACATTCTCCATTTTGCTAGAAGAGTAGAGATTGAACACCGGTCCGGTTCAATCCGGAAAGTGAACCGGATCGGTTTTGCTTGATCAATTCGAGGCTAGTCCATACGTGGTCAGGTAGGTCCTTGGGTAATGAAACTATTCAGTTAGGACGTGCATGTTAATGTTTTTTTTTTTTTTTATTTACGAACAAAAATTTTATTTTTTGTTAGAACAAAAAAAACGTAAACGCGTTTGTTTGCGTTTTTATTCAAAAACTGTTTTTTTGTTTTCGGAACAAAATTGGACGAAAAGGAGAAACAAAAAAAAGTTACTTTTTTGTTCAGAATCACTTTTTGAGTAGCCGAAAAGAACAAAAACGGAAAAAAAAAATTGTTTCTTTTGTGTTTCTCGCTTTCGTGCCCTGCGCGAGTCTCTCCCTTCTCCGGCGTCTCTCACAGGTTCTCCACCGTCAAGCGATCCGGTGCCTCTGAATTGGTCATTCTCTCCGGCGCCTCCCCACTCGGCAGACTCTCCGACGCCGACAACTGCTGCTCCTTCACCGGCTGAAGCTTCTAATTCGAGGTAAGTTTCTGCGCTCACCAGCTGCTACTCCTCCTTCACTGTTTGATGAGGACTTCGGCGAGAGCCAGATCTGCGGCAGATCTGGGCAACGGCTGCTTGAGGCTCGAGCGCGACAGCTTGCTCGAGCCAGCGCTTGCCCAGATCTGCGAGACGCTCGCTCGAGCGAGCCCTCGTGCTCAAGCCCCGAGCGAGCGTTGCTCGCCCAAATCTGCGACAGATCTGGGCAACGGCTGCTCGCTCGACAGAGCAGCGACGCTCGCTCGAGCTGCTCTGCTCGCTCGGCAGAGCAGCGACGCTCGCTCGAGCTGCTCTGCTCGCTCGGCAGAGCAGTGATGCTCGCTCGAGCGACTCGAAGGTAAATTTCTTTAGACTATGCTGAGGAACTATGAGCTCATCCAAAATCACCATGAGAGCTATCTTTTTGACAGAGAGGGACTCTAGTTGAGAAACTTATAGAAGAAACACTGAAGGACTAGAGCCACTTTCAAGAACTTCTTTTTGTGTTTGAAGGTAAGAACCAAAAGTAATGCTACCTTGTGTTGGATGAATTTCATGGTTGCATATTATATCTAGCATTACAATGAAATGCTCAGGCTAATCATTTGAATTTCACAGCTCAAAGACAGGTTGGAGAGAGTAGTTGTTTAGGTTCATTTGGAGCAAGATTGAACTTTTCACATTTCCTTTTATTGTAGTGTTTGAAATATGACCTATATTTTGACATGGTAGGTTTCTCACAATGCTCTTTATTTTATTTTGAGCATTCTGTTTCATTGATCATTGATAGTCATAGTACTATGTAGTTCTTGTAGCTTAAAATGCAACTTATGATCTGTTTTATACAAGTTAGTTCAAGAATTGTCAATTTTGTCATTATAGTCTTCTCTGCTTGCATCTCTTGAGAATGATTTTGTGTATGGCATGTATAGTATTATGTTATTGATTTAACTCATAACTCATATGCTGCTCAACCGGTCAAAGATTAAATGGCATCTGAGAGACATACATTCAGTGCAAAGTGGACCGAGTCTGTAATCAACCTATTTATCGGTTTGTTGGTGGATGAGGTCAAAAAGGGAAATCGCACATAATCTACTTTCAACAAAGCAAGGTGGAGGAATATACAGACTGAATTCGTTAGACAGACAGGATGCCAATATAGCATGGTTCAACTGAGGAACAATGTAAACAAACTGAGAAAACAATGTAGCAGTTTTTAGAAACTTATGTCTTAGTCTGGATTTGATTGGGATAATGTGAATAAAAGAGTTGTTGTCGACAATCCAAGTATATGAGAATCTCACATCAAGGTATCTTTTTAACTTTTTGGTCATTTTGATGTCATTATATATGTAAATTTAAAATGTATGATTATATTGCTGAAATGTCATTATTGTGAAAATTGTAGGAGAATGTTGAGTGGGCAAAATTCAAGAAAGATGGATTTCCTCAATATCCCGAGCTATGTATTGTATTTGGTGGTACATATGCTACTGGGGAATATGGCATAGGAAATGCTCGAGATTTGACGGTGTCGGAGGAAGATGACAATGGTGATGGCAATATAGGCAGTGACAACAATGGTGGCAATGCATATGGTGACAATAGTGGTGGCAATGCATATGGTGATAATGGTGGTGGCCATATAGATGACTTCAGTGAACACCACATTGATGAGAGAGTCTTTACATTAGACAATGCTGCAACTTCAACTCGTGGAAAGTACAAATTGGATAAGCCTCCAAATACTAAGAGGAGAAAGAAGAGTAACCAAAACAGTATTGATGACACTTGCAAAGCCATACAAGAATTTTTTAAAGTTAGGTCAAGTCAATCTGGTAGTGGCTCTGCGGCTTTTGGGGTTATGCCACCACCTGTAGACCCTTTCTCCGTAGCTGCTGTGATGGATATTCTAATTAGTATGTTTGAGATAGACCAAGATGTTTACAATAAAGTAGTGGAACGAGCATGCGATAGTGCCTCATGGAGGGTGGCTTTCATTAAATCCCCACCTGAAAGGAGAAATTGACTTCTTTATCATCTTTAGTAGATGTTTGGAAATATATTATGGATTGAATGGGGTTTTATTAGACTGTATAACTAATGTTATCTATTTACATTTAGTTTTTAAAGATATTAGTGTTGAGACTCTTGGTACTTATATGTAATGGCATATTCTATTGAGACTATGACTTATGTTATTGACTGTTATTGGATATATTTTCAAAATCTATATTGATGTTTTTATATTTTTGTGATGGTATAGGTACTATGGAAGATGGATCAAATAGTATATCTAGTGAACAGGTAGAACCAGTTGAACAATTCTTGGCTGATGATGATCTTCAGATATTGCTAGTGTGGTTGTGCATGGTTGCGATTGACGCGTCCATGAATATAAGAGAATCCATTAGGGATAGTAAATTATCATGATCCGAATGGATAATGGAGATTGTTTATGGACATTCAGATAGGATATATGAAGCCTTCAGGATAGAAAGACATGTTTTCTGAATTTATGTGATTTAATGAGAGTAAGGGGTTGGTTAAAAGATAGTCGATTTGTTCAAATAGATGAACAAATTGGGATATTCTTATCTTTGGTTTGTCACGGTAGCTCAAATAGAGATTTATGTGAGAGATTTCAACATTCTAGAGAAACGATCAGCAAGTATTTCAACAAAGTGTTGAAAGCAATTATCAAACTTTCAAAAGAGATAATCAAACCACCGTCCTTTGATGTCATCCCACAAGAAATTCTTATGGATCCTAGTCATAAACGCTACTTCAAGGTATGATTTCTATATTGACTTTATACTGTCAAATACATGTAGTTCATAATCTTATATAATCTTAGATTGGTAATAAATTGACAGGACTGCGTAGGTGCTATGGATGGCACTCATATAAATGCTATTTTCCCGGTGTCTCAGCAGGTTCGATTTAGAGGCAGGAGAGGGACTACCACCCAGAATGTGTTGTGTGTTTGCTTATTTGATATAAAATTTACTTTCGTGTATGCTAGATGGGAAGGATCTGCCAATGATTGTCGAGTGCTTTCGGCAGCACTCGAAACTCCTCAATTGCAATTTCCTCAACCACCACCTGGTATTTACTTTGTTTATATAGACATTTGTGATTATATTATGATTGAATATCACAACAAATTTATATATATCATGTTGTAGGGAAATACTACGTGGTAAATTTCGGTTATGCAGCATTTCCGGGATTTTTAACTCCATTTAGAAAGGAACGGTATCATCTCAGCGAATATAGAGGGAGTGGGAGATGGCCAAGAATAGCAAAAGAGTTATTCAACTATAAGCACTCTTCACTAAGAAATGTAATTGAGAGGTCATTTGGGGCATTAAAGAATCATTTAATCATTTTCATACATATGCCTCCATTTATAATTCAGAAGCAAGCACTTGTTGTAATTGCATGTTGTGCTCTTCATAATTACATTCGTGATCAAGATAGGATGGACATAAATTTTTCCCTATATGGAGATCCGGAGTATCCATTTGGACCTACAGAAGTGGAGGTTGCAAATGATACATCGCATGAGCAGGCATCTTGGATAAACATGCTTAGGATAAGTATTGCAAATAAAATGGCAAGGGATCACAATATGCGTGAGATTTGTTGACTTTGTGTTTCCAACTTTTGTAATATTGTTTTTAAGTATTTAGTGTGATGAAGTTGAACAATGAACTATATTGCTTCATTATTGTGATGTCATGTATGGAAGGGTTCATGTTAAGATGTATAAGATACTCTTCTTTTTGCTAGTTCTTATTGTACGAACTTTACTTATAAAATTTTCTTTTAAGTATGTACATATGACCATGTTGAAAATATTTTTCTTCACTCACCATGATCAAAATTAAATTGATGAGCATTTCATGAGAATGAGAATTTAATATCAAGTTTACTCTTTATAAAAATAAAAATAAAAAAGCACTTGAAGAATTTGATACAAACTTTTTACTTACAAAATTTTCTACCAAGTATGCACATATGATCATGTTCAGAATGTTTGTCTTCACTCACCATGAACAAAATTAAATTAATGAGCATTTCATGAGAATGAGAATCCAATATCAAGTTTAAACTTTATTAAAAAAAAAAAAAAAAGAGCACTTTTTGAAAAATTTGGAACATAAATTTTGTACAATTACCAAACGTGTTTCTATTCTTTTTCTATTCTAGGAACATAAATTGAGTGTAGTTACAAACATGTTTATGTTATTTTTTTATTTCAAGAACATAATTTTTTTATACTTACCAAACGTGTTTTTTTGTTTAAAAACTGTTCCCCGGAACATAAATAGTTTTTTCTATTTCTGTTCCCTGCAACAATTTTTGAACAGGAATACAAACAAACGCGCCCTTAGATATCAAGCTAGTTATTAAAAGAATTGACTCAATTTTTAGTTCCAAAAATTAGAAACTAACTCTAATAGGATAAGTTGGAAACTGGATTTGTTGTTTGAAACCTGCCTACCTTAAAATTGATACTCCTAATAAAGATGGCAAATATTTTCTTGACTAATATAAAAGAGAGTAATGCTACAAGCACTAAAAACTTATCTAATTAAATCTTACTGAAAAAATGGGTACACGTGGTGGCACTTTGATGCTTGGCGGATGATTTCAAGGCAGACTCTCCATTCATTAAATAGGGAAGATCACTAGGATTTCATATGTCATGAGTTATGTCTAGAGAATCAACAAAAATAATAAATAAGAAAAGAGGGGACCAATATATAAATAAGGCAGGATCAAATAAAAGAACTTGATTTTTTCTAGTCTCTGTTTTCAACTTTCAGCAAGTATCAAGCAAATATATTTATTAAAAGCAGAGTATAGTTGGGTCAAACATGAATTTACTTTGTAACATATGAATAAATCTGATGTGTAACTAATGAAATTAGCGAATATTGTCTAGAACACTAAACCAAAAGATCTCCACGGCATGGAGGAATCTTCATCGAAATTCTTCCATGTCTTTAAAATTATTGTCATATTGTAAAAATCCGGGCACTAATTAAACTCAAATAGCAATTTAATTATTCACCAAAATTGGAGCAAAACAAAGGAAAAATATAAAGCTAGCCTATTTGCAGTCCTTAAATGGTTTCATATACGACCTTTTAAATTGAAAAATTTCGTTATATATATAATTTTTTTTCTGAATGTTGGCGTATGTCTAATTCGTGGCTACCTTGTTCTTTTATTTCTATGTTTTCTCCCTTTCACTTTATAAGGAACAAGCCAAAAACAAATGGAAAAGAGCATAATGCACATTTGAGGCTAATTTGCTCTACTTACTTAAGGAAAAAAAGGCTTAAGTTAAAACCACTTCAATCACAATATTTAGCGCCCATAATCTTGCGAAGACTAGCCTATAAGATTATTCACAAGAATTTTATGGGGGCAAAAGACTGGTCTTGCCGATGAACAAGCATCATCTATATTAAATTTTCCAATAATAACCGCATCAAATTTTTAATCGCACAAGAATTCTATATCTTTGATTTTAATAAAAACACCAACTCCATAATATATATCGTAATTTTTTGGGTTAATAACCTGAAAAACCTCAAACTGGTACATCTGCGACAAATTTACTCCAAACTATTTTTTTTACCACCAAAAACTCCAAACTGATATACTTGTGACAAATTTACCTCATGTTAGTTTTCGTTAAATTTTACTAAAGTTAAATAACATGTGACAATTGACGGATATACCAATTTGGAATTTTACGCTCCATTTTTCACAGTTTACAATTTTTGTGATTTTTTTGTGGTATTAATCCAATTTAGCGAAGGATATATTTGTCACAAATTTACCAATTTGTGGTTTTTTGCGGTTAAATAAATTAGTTTAAGATAAATTTGTCATAAATGTATTAGTTTAGGGTTGTTTATGATCAGTCAGGGTAAATTTGTCATAAGTGTACCAATTTTGGATTTTTCATGGTCAAAAAAATAGTTTGAGGTAAATTTGTCACAAGTGTACCGATTTTTGGTTTTTCGGGTATTAACCCTAATCTTTTTGTGGAGTTATGATAATAGCCTCGTAGATCTTGAGGGTAAACAATTTTCCCTTTAAATGATTATGTTGCTAATAGCCTCTAGTTGTGTTTATGGAGTTATGGTAATAGCCTCGTAGACCTTGAGGGTAAACATGGTTTTCCCTTTAAATGATTGTGCTGCTAATAGCCTCTAGTTGCCAAACACTAGTAAAATAGCATCATGATTTGGGGAGAGTTATAAAAAAATCACAAATATATTGCAATTGTGCTAGTTTAGTACATTTAGCCAATTTTAGCTAACTGACATTGGTGTAAACACTGACCATTCGGCTAAAACTGTCATGGACAATTCTTAATAACATTTTACACCTTATGAACATTTTATTAATTTTTTTAAATTTTTAAATTTTATTTTATTTTTACTTTTATTTCTTCTTTGTTCTTCCCCCTCACTAGTCGAGGAAAACAAGGAAAGAAGGAAGAAAATAAAAATATAAAAATATTATTAAAAATTATTCACGTGATTCATTAGACAACCGTTGTCCATGTTAGTGTGGCCGGTCAAAATGGGATAGATGGACTGAATTAATGCAATTACAAAATGTTTAGAATTGAACTAGCACAATTATAATAGATTTAAGAATTTTTTTGGTAATTCACCCTCTTGATTTGATATTGAGTATCTTCTATAATCTTCTTAAGAACTTATAAATACTTCATGCATCATCTAAATTTTGTATTATTTGAATTCATAATTAATTTCTTCATGACTAACTCTCCTAGTAAAGCAAGTGTCAGACACTTGAATTGAATCAATTGCAGTTTTCTCTGCTCGCAACTAATTTCCGCATTATTTCAACTTTACTTTATTTCGAATTTAATTTTTTCTTTTAAATTCCTACCACATTACAATAACTCCCCTATGCTAACGCCTTAATTTCTCCTCCCAATAATCACCTAATAAGAGACTAGACCGGTAAAGTGAGAGTAACATAGGATCCACCAATCATTCCAACTCACCCACCCTCAATGATCAATCCCAATCAACCAGATGCAGAAGTAGGCCCCTCCTACGCCCTTGCCCTAAGCCAAACAATAAAACAAAATCACCACTCTCTCTCTCTCTCTCTCTCTAATCTTTTGGTCTCCGTCTTTGACTTTGACTCCCGCATGCTCACACCCAAAAAATAAAAATAAAAAAGAGAGAAATAAACAAATAATGAAAACCATTCGAGCATATATCAACTAAAAATCAAACCATTTCTCTCTCTCTCTCTCTCTCTCTCGCAGATAGACACACGGGGATACACAGAGTCATTCAGTCTCCTCTTCCCTGAGAGTGAGAGAGACTTTTCAAGGCGCCCCACCAAGGCCCGTCATCACTTTCCCTCGCTTTGCTTCCTCGACACCGCAGCGATGGCCACGTTGCGCCGCGGCCAGGACCGCCAGGCGCCGCGGCGGCGGCGGCCGACCGTCGCCGCCCTCGCCCTGCCCCTCGCCCTCGCGCTCTTCTTCGTCCTCCTCCTCCTCCTCGCGCCGGCGTCGGCCAGGCCTCTCGCCCGAGACAGCGTCCCGGAAATGCGCGAGGGACTCTCCGGCGGAAGGACAAGTGGGTCGTCGTCGGGGGCGGCCGCCGCGGCTGCTTCTCGGAGGCGGAGGCGGCTCGCGGGGCCCGGTTCGGCGCCGCCGTCGTGCAGATCGAAGTGCGGGGACTGCTCGCCTTGCCAGCCGGTTCACGTGCCGGTCCAGCCCGGTCTGGACACGCCGCCTGAGTACCATCCGGAGGCCTGGCGATGCAAGTGCGGGAACAAGCTGTTCATGCCCTGAAACAGAGACACCCAAGAAAAAAGGAAAAAAGAAGTGAAGTTTTTTATTTATTTCTTTATTTATTTTTATTTTTTGTGCAGTGTAGTGTAGTGTAAACTCTCTGGAATTTATGATTAAATATATGTATCTTTTAGAAATTTGTGAGACGTTGATTTTTGGTCAGGACAGGGGAACATATTGGGAATGCAAAGATTTCCTCAGACGACACTTGTTTTTGTGCTTGCCTTCTTTTCACTTGCATTGATTCCTAGGAATTTTGCTATTTTCCTCGTTTATTTATTGCGGGTTTTCTCCGACTCGCATTAATGTCAGAAATTACGCAGGGATGGCTTGAGACAAATTGTCCCTCGACCTTGTGCTTTGTTAAATCCACCATGAAAGTCTGGAGCTGCATTCACGAGTGTCTCGAAAATTTGAGTGTGGTATTGGTATGGAGTTTTTTTTTTTTTTTAATGTTTCAATTATTTGTGAATGTTGTTTTATTTAGTGTGATATTTATGGATAAGAATATGCAAAAGAAAATTGTATAATTTATGTATATTTCATAATGAAAAGCACTATTTATAGGCTTTCACAAATTTCATTATCCAAGGAAATAAGATATTACGATATTGATAATTACGATATCGATTATAATCAACTATGATCAGTGGACGGTATATACAATTAATGGAGATGCACAATTAAAAGAATAATGAAGAATCTCGAAGATATTTGTAACATTTATGATTGAATTTATATTCAGATCCATCCATCCCAATTCACTATTTCTTACATAAATTGGGCCCTACTTGTCGTCGGTGAGAATAGAATGATTGGAATAGGACATGAGGAATAAGAACCTAAAATAAAGAACTTGATTAGTAATTATCATTCATCTCCGTGATATTTTTTCATGGTGAAAAATATTAATAATTCACAAGTACTAAAATCAATAATTATACAAATACTGCTGTTCATATTTAAATCTTTTTCTTACAAAAGTTATTAAAGCTAAGCCAAGCTACTTATTCATCTTCATTTAATGAAGACGTCGTGATTTCCTAATTACAAAGATTGGTCGACAGAGTCGGGGGCAAAATGTCAAATTGAGAGCGACCTGTCTTGGGACCATGAACTGAATAAATGTTTCTTTGTCTATCTAGAATCTTTTTCGATAAACTTTTCATCATATATATAAGGGATGCCATACAGATGAAAAAGAATGTAATGATATAATTAAGAAGAGATGTTTCTTTTCATGTCATTGTAAGCATAATAATATGAAAGAAATAATTTTCTCAACATAAGGAAATTACTAAGAAGCTTAATTAGACTAATGTTGATACCTAATTTTTTTTTTGCCAAAGGTCAGTTCCGCATATTTTTCATTTGGAACTAGTTCATATTGTTTAGGCATTTAGACTTTGCTAAAAGTTGGGACTAGATTTCTTGATATTTAATCCCAAAAGATTTATATATAGAACAAATATTATCATGTCATGAAAGAGACTTATTGGTCATTTTGAAGTATTATGCAATTAGACTTCTAAGGTCATTTTAAATCTCTTTGATTCATGAAAGTAAGGTGAATTCTCGTGCCATATTCAGCTCTAACAAGCCTTGGAATATGTTGGTTGGGGCTCTAATCTCATTTAATCAATGATGAGAAGTCAAATTGCCATAAAAAAAGTCTAAGAAAACCCACTTAAAGTCTAAGTGTCACCTAGCGATCAATTAGGTCACTTGCACTTTAGCAATTCCTTATACCTTATTGAATTTCATCTTTGAAAGGGTCGCGACAACCAAATAAGAAAAAGAAATAGCACTCAAATGATTCGCCAATATCCTCATGCATAAATCATTGACTCAAGTTGGAGACCACACTTTTAGTATATACGCATTCAAAATAGATTCCCTTTTTCTTATCAAAATTGTCAAAGAATTCCTCCCTCTCTCTCTCTCTCTCTCTCAAAATAGGCCTTATAATAGGTTAATGGGAGCTCTAATCTCACTTAATCAAGTTGTGGTTGGAAAAGTTTTGAAGAACCCATATGAAATGTAAGCGTCGTCTAGTAACTAGATAAGTGACTTTTGCCTGCCTGATAGTCTCTTGTATCGTCTCGAATTTTATCCCAGGAGGGTTACAACAAGTAAAAGAAATAGCACCTCGTCCTTCTGATAATTCAGTACTTCTGGTATCTATGCTTTCAACATATTCCCTTTTCTTATCAAAATTGTCAATGAATTTCCCATCCTTGTCTCTCTCTCTCTCTCTCTCTCTCTGAGAACCGGATACTATGAATATGGAAGAGGAACATGGGGGATGGCGATGAGAGAGGGAACAGGATTTTCGAGGGCCGTACATAATCGCAGAGGCAATGGAAACAGAGCATGTGAACCAAAAAGGTGGGGTTCCCATCTTTCCCGTCCCCGTGTCCCGTGCTCGGAGAAGCCTTAAAAGTAGCAAGAAAAAGGACACCCGTCTCTCTCTCTCTCTCTCTCTCTCTCTCCCTCTGTCTCTCTGGCTGTTTCTCTCTCTCTCTCTGACCCCTGATCAATCACCTGCGTCTACTTTTTTCTTCTGTTATTTATCGCCATAATAACGATAATCGCAATAATATGCTGCGACTGTTGAAAGATACGACAGCATTCAAGTCTACGTCTCTCCTACGGTATTTGACTTTCTCTGTATCGCTGCGCCTGACCGGAGATGGTGATGAAGAAGTACGTCTCGGCATATCTCCTCCCTTTTTCCCTTCCTTTCTTGTGTAGTACGCCCTTTTTCTCAATCAATCGATGATTTTGTGCATTGATTAGCTCCAAAAAGGACGTCTTCTTTTTGCTGTGTCCCTTTGCAGGGGAATTATTGCAGCCAGGGAAGGGAGTGGAAATTCATGGGATTTCGCAAATTGTCTAAAATCGACACATAAATTTATATTTTTTTTATTTACGATTTCCTAAGATTTGAGTAATATTCTATATTTTGGCAAGAAATAAAAAAAGGATTAATTTCCAGCTTTTAGTTAAATTGAAATGAAAAAAACAGTGGGTATGGAGTTTTTGGTACGCGGTCCAACTAATTCGATGGGATACTAACCAAATTAATGAGTCCCCATGTTTGTGAGAACAAATGTATTGCTTATCAGTGGAAAAAATATATAAACAAATGTTCTTGTTTGATCAGGCAATGAGGTTGGTCCAATTTGGTTCAAAAATGTCAACTCAAAAATTATCCGATTCCCTTTTCTTTTCTTTTTTTCTGGTTTCACTGCTCTTTTAATAAATTCACCTATGAAGTTAATCTGATGATGACTGGTGGCCAACATGGTCTCAATGCTTCAATTTTCCATCGTTAATATATTGTTTTGTCTACTAAACAAATTAGAAAACTATGAGCCTTGCCAATCAACTTCATGTCTCTCACAAATAAACATCCTTTTGGCAAAGTCTTCGAATTTGTCAGGAACTTCCCTTGTTTTTGGCCATTGTAACTTTATTTATTTAGCCAAAGATTTCTATATCTCTGTTGTCAAGTCATGACAAAGCAACCGTGAAATTCCTTTACAGGCAAGCAAGGAACTAAAGGTGGCAATAAGATGCAATGCAAGAGTAAAAGGAGACAATGACGATTATCTTGGTCCAGTTCTCTAGTTGGGTCCAGTGTTGCCTCCAGGAACCAAACCAATAATAGCAATAGCTGTTGGAATCAAGAATCAAATCAGAATTGGTCATGTAGGGACAATTCAGTCTAGTTCCGAGGGTTACCCGAGACCCATACTTACCACTATCCTTGACCAAAGTTTCGAAGTTGCACTAAAGTGTTTGTGTAATCAGTTAATCTAGTTCATTTGAACTAAGCCCTAAAGAAAAAGAGTATTCAATGAAGTTAGAGGCAGATCTTTACTTGAGAAGGTCCCAAGCTCTTGTGTTCCCAACATTACCAAGAGGTTAAACTCTAATACCATCTTTAACTATTAGCTCATTTCACGAGAACTAACACCCCCCAACCCAACAAAATATAACAGAGTATTCAAGGTGACAACATAAATTGATTACCATTTGAGAACCGATCTTACCTATAAATAACATCGTGAAATTATGTGTATCCGACCGTGTATCTTCCCTAAAGAACTCAAAACACTAGAAGTAAAGTCCAATCCGGCTTGCCTCTTAAACAATATCAATCCGTGCTTTCTGGTTCTGTGCTTTTTGGAACGTTTCTCCTCATAGTCCAATCGCCCTCCATCGCACCAGCCTCCAAATTGAATGGTGGCGGCCCACGCCAAAATAATGGATGCACGAGAGGAAATGGCCTCCTGCTTCACCAAATCGAGATCCAGACAGAGACTCCTTTTAGCCATTCAAGCCCTCTTGAAGATCCGTGACCGTTTTGCAGAAAAGAGTCACCATGTACATTCTAATTTCTTCCTCTTCTTCTCGATATCACATGCCCACCCCCCACCAAAATTTGTATAAGTTCCTGAGAAAATCTCAAATGTTCGAGTCCCACTATTCTGTCGATGTCCTTCAATGGGACCCAAGTTACCCAGCAATGATTTTCCTTCTCTTTCTATACTATAGAAAATCTCACGTTGCGTTTTGAAATTTTTTTTTCCCCTCTTTTAGTTTGTGAAAAGTGAATGGGCTAAAAGAAATTGCACACCGAACGGGTTTTCGTGGTAAAGAATTATCAGTTCGTTTGGGATTTGGATCGGTAAGGGTTAGCGGCCTATCTCTAATTCAAACGGGTCATGCCTACAGAAGTAGTACTAGTACAGTGAGGATTGAATATCTCTCTATTTCAAGGGTTAAAAATGCTTCGATTTTCTTGTTAGGGGCAGTCCTTATATATAGATCGGAATAATAAATTTCTTTCTTTTCGATGGAGACTTGATATTTCATTGAAAAGACTTTTTTTTTTTTTTTGTGAAAAATGGGGTCAAATTGTGCGATTCCGTTTCCTCGATTTGTTTCTTCAAAAAAAAAAAAAAACAAAAAGAACAAAGAAAAGAATGAGCTCTGCACTAAACAAGGGAAATGGCCATTCCTTAACAAAATGTTAGGAGGCTTATTCCGCACGGTTATTTCGTACCCGTTACTTTTTCCTCAAACAGTACATATTTTGAGGAAGTTTTAAACATTTCGATGTCATTTCTTTCCGTTCCGCAAATTTTCTAACAAAACAATTTGAATATGGGTGTTAAACTTAAAGGTGTCAATATGGGTCATGACTCATGAGTCGTGGGCCTGATTTCTACCTCACATTTTCAAGACCGAGTTATATATGGATTGTTTAACATTTGAATGACAGGGTGAAAGTGGGTCTAAAATAATATAGATCAATAAGATTGGGTCTTTAATGACTTTTCACAAAATCCATTTTTGAATCATTTAAGAAGAACCAAATTAACATAATACTTTTGGACCCAGCTTGAGCACACTCGAACACTTGATTCTCTCTCGAAGTCAAGGTCGCACTCGTGCCAAATTTTGATGAAACCCACCGTCCCCTCAAGAACAAGAAGGTTTGCCTATTCCCCCCTCAACCCTTCTTTGTGTGTGAAGCTCTCCTGCTCGCGAGATGCTTTCGCTTCATCCTCCATTGAGCTCGGATTGTTACAAGGCTGTTGCGACCCTCCGGCAAGGATAAAAAAGACGGGTTTAGAGATAATGTCGAGCTGGGGACCACAATTCTCAATCGGTACGAGTTCTCCCAAACGTTTATCTTATGCTATGTTGGAAAATTCATTTCGATTGATTAGCTTATGAAAATTCTATCATGAGAAGGAATTGCCATTACTTATTGGGGTTAACTAGAAATTAAATAAGGTACAAGAGATTAACTCAATTCCTATGCAATTAGAGATTTAGGATCATGGACTTTATTACTCTTGTTATTCAAACTAATGCCCTATGGATACCCTAATTTGATTGATTTGCTAACTGATTATCCATGAAGTCTTTTTTATCAAATTATAAGTCCTAAATTTTTATCCGCTAGATGTCCATTGCAATGCTTTTTGGTATTTATTGTGATCTTAAAAATGTAGCCTAAACAATTAGCTGGAACGAGCCAATCATGGCGCAAAAGAGACATAACAGAATTACAACCAACTTATTAGAACAATAATAAAAGAACAATTAAAAGATAGAGAATAATTTAGTATGAGTTGGTAAAATATATAACATGGCATTGCTATTAAATCCCCAGATAGCAACCCATGAGCTAAATTTCAATCTAATCCTATTTCTTTTCTCAGAGACTACTCTATCTAAACCTAAACTAAATCAAAGGTACTCAATAAAATCCCTTTGGTATATGTATACTAACTAAATGAGACTAAGGGTGCGTTTGTTTCTCGGAATACATTTTTGGGGAAAACATTTTCCTCATTTTCCGGCCTTTGGGTCGCTTAGGAAAATGAGTCAATGGAAAACGTTTTCCTAATCAACGGAAAATGTTTTCCTAGCAAAACTTAAATTTAGGAAAATGATTTCCCCTTTGAAATGACCATAAAACGTTTTCCGAATCTACCAAAGCTTTAGATTTGATGCTTGGTTTACAAACAATTATTCTTATAAAAATGTATTTAAAAAAAATTGAATTTGAATTTTTTATATTTAAAAAAAAATTTGAAATTTAAAAAAAAATTCGAATTTGCTTCTTTTTCTTTTTACTTCTTCTTCACCTGTCACAGGCCACAAGGACGGCCAGTGAGTTTTTGCTTCTTCATTTTTTTTTCCTGTGATGAAATGTGATTTTTTTTTAATGGGATACAAATACAGTAAAACATTTTCAATTATACATCGCCAAACAAAGGAAAATAAATCGTATTTGGAAAATGCTTTCCCGAAAAGCATTTTCCTTTATTATTGAGTTTTCTGTGAAACAAACGCACCCTAAGCTAAATCTAATAACCTAATCAAGACCTATTTTCTAAACATTCTTCAATTTTTCATTTTCTCGAATTGTTTATATATTTATTTCTGGTAAATGGGGACTCGGGTCCCTGAGCCCGATTGGAACTTGGGCCACATTTTGGTCTCATTCGTTTTGGATCTTAAGTTTGCGACATCACTGGGCTCAGATATCAAGCCCACTTCAGTTTAAAAAGAACTTTTCAAAGCCCAATTTCAGATACACTCCTCTTAAGCCCATCTTGAAGGATTAATGCACTAACCCATTTTTTGACCACATCAAACCTACCTTAAGCCCAATTTCTGTAACATATAAGATGCATCAATACTTGCTCAGATTGACCAATGGTAAGGATTATTTCACAACAATATCTAAATTGAACATGTTACGGGCATTTGCTGGTATGGAACCAGACATGGTATCGAGTTGATTTTTATATGAAGCTACTACGAACACAACAAAATCAATACCAATCACCGTGAAACAACTCAGAACTTAAATGATTAAGCAACATTGACATGGTTCGGCCTTTAATCTCGTCAAAACAGCGCAGTTCAGAAACCGAGGTTCCCTGGTTTGTCACCTATGCCAGGAGAGCAACAAGCATACGAGCTAATGATTGAAGCTTTCACGATCGTCCATGATCGAAACTAGAATTAGCAGAGCAGATTCAGACAAGATTTGGACTCTTCAAACCTTTTTGGCCAAAAACAGAGCCGAACAAGGGTGACGCGGGAGCAGCTATTAATGGTGGTTTACAGCTTCCGTGTCGTGTCCGACACGTATCGGAGCAGGTCAAACATATCGACATGTTCGGACACGGTCGGACATGCGGTCAACGTGTGTCGGATTTTCCGACATGTGGTCAATTTTTGCCCAACACATTTCGACACGCGTGTCCGGGAGGATGGAAGCGACGGTGAGAGAGAAGACCGCGAGTGACGATAAGAGACAGCTGAGCATAGACTGAGGCGAGGGCCGCCTGCCATGGATCCAAGGCTGCAGCTGTGAGGGAGAAAGGACCGAAGGCGAGAGGAAGAGGAGAGGAAGGTGGCGGTGAGCGGCGAGCAGCGAGGAAGGGGGTCGTGCGGCAAGGAGTGGTGAGCGGCGAGTGGCGAGCAACGAGCAGCGAGGAAGGGGGTTGTGCGGCGAGGAGTGGCGAGCGGCGAGGAAGGGCGAGGGGTGGCGAGCGGCGAGGAAGGGGATTGTGCGGCGAGCGGCGAGCGGAGCAGCAAGGAAGGGGGTCGTGCGGTGAGGAGCGGCGAGCGGTGAGAGAGGGGACCGTGCGGCGAGCGGCGAGGAGGAGGAAATTGACAGGGACAGGTGGGGGAAATGGATGATGATGGGGAGGGAAAGAAAAATAAATAAATTTGGGGGTCGGGGAATGGACGATGGTGGGGAGGAAAAGAAAATAAATTTGGGTGGGAGGAAATGGATGAGGGAAAGGAGAGTGAGGTGAACTCTAGTGGGGATTTTTTCTAATCAAAAAATTAAATAAATGAGATTAAAAAATAATTTCAAAAATTAAATATACTGAATTTGAATTAAATTAATTAAAAATAAAAATATTCATTTAATATATAAACGCCATAACCTGGTCGAAATTCTTTATTTTGAAGAAATAATACGCCGATGTGTCGTGTACGTCAGACGCGTATCGCGTGCTTACTTAAGTTTATAGCGAGAACAATGGCGAACGGCGCGGGAATCACGAAAGAGTAACGAGGATCAGATTTTCGTAAGGTTCTCTCTCCATTTTCCCTTCTCTTTGTGATTTTTTTTCTTTTCCCTCTCTGTCCTTTTTGCTCTCCATTAACCTCCCTCTAAGTTCTGGGAATTCCGTAATGGATGAAAATGGGCGGCAATGATCTTGTGCTGTAGTTGTTGATGATCATGAATTGCTTTGACAGAGGAATCATGGTCTTTTGAATAGGAAAAGTTAGCCCAAAGCAACTTGCCTAATGGATTAGTTGGTGATTTGTGACTCATTCGCTATTTCCGAAGTAAAATAAAGCAATTTGCTCCATGGATTAGTTGGACTGCCCGACTCTTTATCTTGTTTTGCTCAAAGCACTTGTTTCTGTTCACTTCATCAAACCGTCAAAATTAACTATCTTTGATGAATTTTTCTTGTTTTGCTCAAAGCACGTGTTTCTGCTCTCTTCATCAAACTGTCAAAACTAACTATCTTTGATGACTTGTAGATGTATGATAGAAAGCAAGAATCCTCAATATTTTAAGTTTCAATATTTCTAGTAGATTATACATTATTAATTGATGATGCCTAACCCTTTGTCTTGTTGTCTAGCTATGAATGAGGCTGATCATAATTAATTGGACCAACCAAAATAAATGTTTTGAAACTTTTTGGTTGGTCACTCCTCTTGTTCAGACGCGTGGAGGGAGAGGAGAGAATGAGAAGATAAAAAAAGCACGCCGGCAACTAATGTGAAAAACCTTTTATTTATTTATTTATTTCTCTCACATCCAATCATTTTTTTTTTAGTTATAGGCTTTTACGTGGCAACTATAGTGCTAAAAATTCATAACTAGACGGCGGCAATGAACTAAAGGGCACTGAAGTAGTTGTTGATCGTGAATTGCTTGTTAAAAGAATCATGATACTTTGAACAAATCAAGGTAGTCCAAAGCAACTTGATTAATGGATTAATTGGTGATTTGTGACCCATTCACTATTTCTAGAGCAAAATAAAGCAACTCGCTTCATGGACAGGTTGATGTGCCTGACTTTTTTACTTGTTCAACCCAAAGAACGTGTTTCTATTCTCCTTATCAAAAAGGTAAAGTAAACTCTCTTTGATGAGTATGTTGGATGTATCCTCGATATTTTAGGCCTCAAAACATTTATTTTACTCAATGCAAGTTGCAAAAAGATTCTTTTTTTTCCCTCCTATTGATAGTGGTTAACTTCATTCATCGCTAGACAAGAAAAAGAGTCAAGCATCACCAACAAAAAATATATGATCTAGGCATCGCACTTTTGGATAGGAAATTGTGCAAGGATCATGATTCTCCTATCAAGCAGTTCTCAATCATCAACTATTACCTCAGTACCCTTCAACTAGATCATTAATGCCCACTATGAGAAAGTAATCCGCGAATTGAGGGTTTAGTACATGTTTTTCAAATAATTCATTAAAAAATGGTGTGAACGAAAAGTAAATGTTTATCATCATGGATGCCCATTGTGAGAAAATAAAATATATGACTGACAGAATGGAGAGGAAAAAAAAATACATAATGGAGAGGAATTTTTTATTCTGATTGAGTGTGGGCCAAATGATACAAAGTGGGTATTCTCTATATTTTAGTGGAGATGCCTAAATTATCTATGATAAATATAAAAATGTCATTGCCTCCGTTAAGATAGAAAATAAGAATTTTCCTATTCGATGGAAATATGTCAAAAGATTCATGGCTATGGCATCGAAGATTTGGCCACTTCGACTTTGTTGGGCTTAAAAACTCTCCGTCAGAAAAATATGGTGAGAGACTTTCCAGCCATTACAGAAATTTCAAATGTTTGTGAAGGCTATCTTCTTGAAAAGCAATAGAGACAGTCCTTCCCATCTGGAGGTGCATGGAGAGCTAAGAAGCCATTAGAGCTAGTCCATACGGACGTATGGACCAATGAGAACCCCCACACTCAATCAGAATAAATATTTCATCCTATTCATTGACGATTACACAAGAATGATGTGGCTATACTTTCTTCGAGAAAGATCAGAGGTTTTCTCTATCTTCAGAAAATTCAAGAGCCACGTCGAGAATCAAAGTCCTAAGGAGTGACAGAGGCACATAATACAATTCAAAGGAGTTTAATAAATTTTGTGAAGTTGAAGGAGTCCATCATCAACTAATTGTTGGCTACGCCTTAGAGCAAAATGGAGTAGTTGAAAGAATAAATAGAACCGTCATGGAGATGGCAAGGTTTATGCTAAAGGAAAAAAGACTTCCTAACTCGTTCTGGGTAGAAGCAGTCTACATGGCTGTAAACATCTTAAACAGGTGTCCAACTAAAGCAGTCCAAAATAAAACTCTAGTTGAAGCATGGAGTGGACGAAAGCCTTTAGCAAAGCACCTCAAGGTGTTTGGATGCATATGCTACATCCACATCCCTGCTCAAAAAAGGAGTAAGCTAGATGAAAAGACAGAAAATGGAATATTCCTCGGCTACAGTGACCAATCAAAAGGCTATCGGATTTACAACCTAAGAACTAAGAACCTTATGATTAGTCGAGACGTCGAGTTCGACGAGAATGATGCCTGGAATTGGGAGGATGAAAAGATCGAGAAGAAGTACATCACCTTGCCAGACATACCACCTGCTCAAGAGGAGTCAACGTCACAAGAAGAAGGAGAAGTACCGGATTCTACCACTCATGAAATAACTCCACCAAGCTCTCCAAGAGTGACGCAAGAAGATTCTACTCTAGAGTCTCCAATACTAAGGGTAAAAACCCTTAGAAAAATTTACGACACATGCAACTTTGCTGTTTTGGAACTAGAAAACTACGAACAAGCATCCAAAGAAGTCGTCTAGATAAAAGCCATGGAGGAAGAGATCAAGATGATCGAGAAAAATGAAACTTAGGAGCTTGTTGATAGACCCAAAGACAAAGAAATCATTGGCGTCAAGTGGGTTTACAAGACGAAGCTCAATGCGGATGGATCAATCCAGAAGCATAAAGCAAGGCTTGTGGTGAAAGGATACTTGCAACAACCAAGTATCGACTATACTAAAACTTTTTCCCCCATCGCTTGCCTCAATACTATTCGAACACTCATAGCCCTAGCAACACAAAAAGAATGGAATATCCATCAACTAGATGTGAAATTGGCATTCTTAAATGGATATCTTCAAGAAGAAATATACATAGAACAACCGCAAGATTTTATCCTCAAAGGCCAAGAAGAAAAAGTTTTCAAACTCAAGAAAGCCTTGTATGGGTTAAAGCAAGCACCATGAGCGTGGTATAGTAGAATCGATGAGTACTTCATCAAGCAAGGATTCAGGAGGAGTATGAGTGAGCCAACACTCTACATCAAGACCCAAGGTAAGCCCAACACTCTCATTGTCTCTCTATATGTAGATGATCTCATATATACAGGAAACAATGAGACAATAATCCAAGAATTCAAAGAAGAAATGATGAAGACATTTGAGATGACAGACTTGGGCTTGATGCATTACTTCCTTGGCATTGAGATCGACCAAAACAAAGGAGTGTTTATCTCGCAGAAGAAATATACTGAGAATCTCTTGGAGAAATTCAAGATGAACTATTGCAAAGCAGTATCAACTCCGCTCATGACAAATGAGAAACTATTGAAAGAAGATGGAGCAGAAAAAGCTGATGCCTCCCTCTATAGAAGTCCGATTGCGTTTGCTATAACTCACCGCTACACGACCGGATATTATGTATGCGACAAGTCTACTATCAAGATTCATGCAAAGTATGAGTCAAATTCACCTTGGAGTTGCCAAGAGAATTCTCAAATATTTACGAGGAATTATAGATTACGGCATTTGGCATCGGCCAAGTACAAATGCCAAGCTCATTAGCTACACGATAGCAATTGGGCGGAGTTCATTGATGATAGGAGAAGTACTACGGCTATGCATTCACACTGGGTTTTCGAATATTCTCATGGGCATCCAAAAAACAAGACTCAGTGGTACAGTCCACTATAGAAGCTGAATACATCGCAACTGCTACGACCGCTTGTCAAGCAATATGGCTTCGAAGAATTCTAGAAGACATTGGAGAAGCACAGATGGAATCAACTCCGATACTTTGTGACAATAAGTCCGCAATCGCTATATCAAAGAATTCAGTATTCCATAGAAGAACCAAACATATTGACATAAAATATCATTTCATTCGTGAAGTGCAAAACAAAGGAGAAATCGAGTTGAAGTATTGTAAGGCGAAGACCAAATTGCGGACATATTCACTAAAGCACTACAAACAGCAAAATTCGAGTCATTGAGGAGCATGCTCAGAATATCACAAAAATGGATCAATGAGAAGTGTTAAAATGTGATCCATTTTTGGAAAGTGCTAGAACACACTAGACTATTCATGCTTAATGGAGAAAGAACAAGTGGCGGCAACAACTTGTACAAGCCAAAAGTGAAGACTCTCATATGTTGGAGAAGCTTCAAGTACGACGTGGGCAGCAAAAAGGCAAAAGAAAAGTAAACAAAAGTCAACAAAAGCTGTGGAGTTGCAGAGAATAGAAAAATGAAGAATAATGGAGAAACCACCGGAAGATCTGGAAGAAGCTGCAAAGCAGGAGACAAAGAAGCAAGCTTGTAATTTTCTATTAATTTTTGTACTCAATGTTGGTGGAGGAAGGCGGTGACTCATGCCTATAAATAGGAGTTGTGGTGTTTGTTCCAAGCAGGAGAAAAATTAGAAATACTCATTCCTTTGTAATACCAACTATCCTAATAAAAGTCCTGTTTTTTTACCCATACTCCCTAACTGTTGTAGTCCACTTATATCCACCCATATTTCACACATACACACTTGCACACACACACGCTTCCCCAAAAGCAAATGTCATATTGTTAAATAGGTAAATGTGGCTCTCACCTCCTTGTGAATTTTTCATTATGATGTTATCAAATTGAACTCGTCATTTTTCCTTAATTGTAGATCAATGAAAGACAAAAAGAAAGGAGGAACATTTGCTTTCATCCAAGGTAATTAAGAAAAACATTGCCGGAAGCAACCTTCTTGTTTGTTCTTTGTACTAATCAGATTCGTTGCATCACAATTGTCTATGATGGGGAGTACGTGATTTCTAGGTGAAGTGCACATGATTCCGAATACAAAATGTTTAATGAATGCGTTCCTCTGCTGTACAAAAAAATCTAAGATAAACAAATGAAATGGTTGGATGGAGAGAACATGCTTTCTAGGGGAGGGCACATGGTTTCTGAACAATTCCCAGATACACTGTCTAATGAACAAGTCTTCCTAGGCAAGTGTCTATTGATTAATCTGACGTTAAAAGTTAATGTGACTTTAGAGCCGTGCAATGTATTTCTTCTCGTTCAGCCAATGTCAGTGGGTTGTTGACTGAGCAACCTTCTTGTTTGATCATGCCCTCTAAGTCCCGACGATATAATTGGGTTGCGTCCGTCGTGGACAGGAAAAAAATGGCTAACCTTTATCTCTAGATGCGTGCTGTCTTGCCAAGGCCAATCTTCGATGGACAGCACATGCACTATGGGTGGAGAGCATGTGCTCTTTGAAAGATTACGAATCCATGATGATTAATGAAGAGAAGATGCCTTCTTGCTACACAAAAAGATGTAGATGAGCAGACGAAAAGACTCGATGGAAAATACATGCTTTCTGGGGGGAGAGCACTCGCTCTCTAAAAGATCCTAGTGTCACCGTCATCACGCAATGTTTCATTGCTTCCGCCATCGCTCGCTCCACTAACGAAATCCCTCAACTGATAAACGTTACTCGAAGTACGCGAAGCCAAAAGAACTGCAACAGTGGAAAATTTTCCATTTTGAACCCTCTATTTATCGACCTAAAAAGAGGCCTTTGTTTTTCGCGAATCTCTAATGCTGTGACGGCAATGACAACGACGGTTGTGGCTGGCCACTCGACTGCCAGATCTTGAGCTCTTGGCCATGGCCGCTTGAGCTCGAGTACTCATGACGCTGTGACCCTCAACTCACCTCGCCTGCTGCTCGAGCTTCAAGCTTGTGGCAGCGATCGTGAGAGCTTAAGGCATGGATACGAGATCTGGAGCTCGTGGCCACGGACACTTGAGCTTCAAGCTCATGACTGCATGAGCTGTAGGTCTACTCACGACGTCGTGACCCTTGCCTGCGGACGGCAGGGCTGAGAATCTGTGAGGTCGCCTGCTGGCAAAAGAAAAGAAAAAGTACATAAAAAGAAAAGCAAAGAAAAAAAAGGAAAATAACATTTTAAAATTAATAAAAAATTCGAAAAAATATTAAAATATTATTAAAAATTATCCTCATAAACATCGGCTATGCTTTATGTAGGATGGCGTGATCATATCAGCGAATTTTGATCAAAATTGATCAAATGAACTTAATTGGCAAATTATGAAAAAGTTTAAAATTTAATTGATAAAATTAAAATATGTAAAACTGAACTGGCAGAAGTACGATAGATTTAGGATTATTTGAACAATTTTCATGAATAAAGAGGATTAGATTTTGTAAGGTTCTCTCTCCGTTTTCCGTGATCTCTGCAATTTTCCTTTTCTCTCTCGTCTGTCCGGCTTTCTGTTAATCTCCGTCTAAGCTGTAGGGATTCTATAATGGATGAAGATGGAGGATGCATCACAGCTTCTATGGTCAGAAAATAGTGATATTTAGAGAAAATGAAGATGAAAATCGTTTCTCCCAATTTTTTTTTTCCCGAGAGAGCCAATTTTTTTTCTTTTCCTTCGGACGAGCTCCTCTGGCCGTTGCCCCTAGCCGCTTCTCTCCTCTCTCTCCTCGTCAGCTGCGTGCCCATGTGACGAAAACCCTATTCTGCACTCCAAAACCAGCTCAGCGTTTCTGGAATTATGTCGAAATTCCCCTTGGCGTCCGTCCTTGCTCGCGTCACTTCCTCTTGTTCAGTCGTATGAAGGGAGAGAATGGAGAGAACGAGAATTTCAGAAAGGCACGCCGGCAACTGACGTGAAGAGCAATTTTTTATTGTTTCTCTCACATCCAATCATACTTTTTTAAAGCATAGGCTTTTATCTGGCAACCATAGTGCTAAAAATTCGCAACTAGATGGCAGCAATGGACCGTTGAAGGGCACTGAAGTAGTTGTTGATCGTGAATTGCTTGTCAGGAGAATCACCATATTTTAAACGGATCAAGGTAGCCCAAAGCAAGTTGACTAATGGATTAGTTGGCGATTTGTGACCCATTCACTATTTCCAAAGTAAAATAAAGCAACTTGCTTCATGGACTGGTTGGTGTGCCTTACTCTTTTTCTTGTTTAGTCCAAAGCACCTGTTTATATTCTCCTTATCAAAGAGACAAAGTTAGTTATCTTTGAAAACTCTATTGGATGTATCCACAATATTTTAGGTCTCAAAACTAAATTTTACTCAGTGCAAGTTGCACAAAGATACTTATTTGTTAGTCCTATTAATTATGGTCAGCTTTATTCATCGCTAGACAAGAAAGAAGGTTAGGCATTACCAATTAATAATGTATAATCTAGGCATTACACTAATGAACATGAAAATCATGTAAAGGACCACGATTCTCTTGTCAAACAGTTCTCAACCATCAAATATTAACTCAACACCCTTCAACTAGATCATTACTGCCCATCTTTCTACGAATTTTCAGCACATAACCACCTCGTAAAAGCCCACATTGATTCTATACCTACCAATGATGTGAAAAGCAAAGATATTGAAACAATAAGGTTATTGAGAATGTACGACAGCAAAAAAGCTAACAAAACACTCGTGAGTAATAAATTCTTAACGATAATCTACATGCACTCTAAGTTGGTCATATGATGAAAAATCACCTTTTAACCTCTGTTTTAGATCAAGACTTTTGGCTTCTATACCTTTTCTTGTGGCCATCCAAAATAGAGGATAAGAGGAATTTTTTTTCAATGATCGATTTCAACTGAGCACATTTTTCTCCATATATTATCAATATTCTTGTGATTTCATTATTTTCTTCTTTATTGGTGAATATGTGATAAATGTAGACTTTCACCTGACAGTTATAGTACAAAAGACTAAAGATTCCCATATGTCTAAGAAAATAATTTACTGAAATAATTATGGAAATATAGGAAGTTCCTCAATTCCTCCTTCAATGTGGACGAATAGACAAAATTAGCTTTTCTCTTATTGAATAAACAACGTTAGCCATCTCTAATGACTTGTAGGTGTATAACGAGAAGTCTTGGTCTTCATGAGTTCATGATTTATATGCAAGAACAATATACAATTGGGGAAACTTTGATCCTCACAGTCACATCATAGTGGAAACACCAACCTTTTAGTTGTCCACTAAATCTGGCTACTAAAAGATTAGCAACAGCATGATCAGAAACATCTTGCTGTGTTTTGTAGGCATTGGTAAGCATTACCATGTTATTTAAAATATTCATGATATTGCTTTCGGCGACACCATCTATATTCCATTCATAATCTTTAATCATTACTAGACCAACACTTGTGGATAAAGTATTTTATTCTGCCTCCAACTACTAATGAGCATTCTCGAAAGTCTTGGACTTTATTTAATATTTTTCCGTTGCTCAAAAGTCTTGGACTTCCCGGTCTTTATAGTTTTCTCTCTCCATTAACTCATCATCACTTAGTTTCACCATAACCTTGTGCTTGTCCTCCTGTTCAATAGTGTTCTCTTCTTGCTCGTCCAAACCTAACGCTCGTGCTTGCTGGATTGCTGTGTTGATCTAATTTCATTCACTGATCTGCTCCAAGAAGTCTACTCGGAATAGGTAAAAGACATCTATCTACTCTCTCTTTTTCCGTCAAACTAATGTAACAACGACAATATTTTGGTTCTTAAGCCGGTTTCCTGCATGTCTATAATCCCAATTAAAGTTGATGTCAAGTTTAATAACAAAAAGTTGTTATTCTAATTTTTGTTAGATAGTAATTTAGGACATTAAGATCAACTTTTAATCTCTCTGTTATGGTTCTTTTTCCTAAATGCACATTGACGTGATATGATTTTACACAATTAGCAGTCCCCGAGATCGAAGTATTCATTTATAATGGAATCGGTAATTATTCTTGCTCGTAAATTAATTATTTTACACCGTGAATTTATAGGAATTTTAGTTCATGAAATTGAGTAAGCAACAATAAATATCATAATAGCTTCATTCCTCTAGCAAAATTAATAACTTTTGTTGTGTCTTTTCACATATTTGCTCTTATAATAAAATGTCCTTATTACATAGATATGGTGGATTTACCATCAACGAAAAGGATGAGTTGAATAATAAGGTGTTTGAGATTTAGTGTTATTTTAAGGTGTGATGGTAATCAATCCTGTCTAGTCAATACGGCCACAATTCAAACTTCTTGTGAAGTGGTTCTTGCCGAAGTCCCAAGGGTGTTATGCGGGGACGACTTGTTTTACCAATGATAGTTCAATGCATGAAATTAATTCATGTATTTCTTTGGAGATAAAGAAAAATGTGTCATTGTTTGCGATAAAGAATTTTTGAATTAGAAAATCAAATTTGTACTTTATTAGAAAAATAAGACACATAGACTCGTGTTTTGTCAAAAAAGAAAAAAAAAATGGTATTTCTACATCAGAAAAGTTTTCGAGATTTTTCATCTTTTATAATGCACATTAATCTAGTATCAAACATATTTCGCATATTGTTCAACCCTAAAAAGCCCAAGTTGTCATTTTCTATTGTACACTCCTAAAGTCGGTCGTTTTTAATTTTAATTTTTGCAGGCGTTCAAAAGATAAATTTATGATATACAATCAATTGGGCTGTGAAGTCAAGAACACATCACTTTATTTATTTCTGCTCTATCTTTTTTCTTTCCTTTAAGCCCGACAGAGAGAAGAAAGGAGAGAAAAAGAAGGGTTGGGGGGGGGGGGGGGGGGGATCAATACTGCATTTAATGGGCGAATTAAGGGTTTCCTACATGTTTTACAAATAATTCATAAAAAAAAAAAGTGTGAATGAAAAGTAAATATTTATCATCGTGGATGCCCACCATGAAAAAGTAAAAGATATGATAGAGAGAACCAAGAGGTGAAAAACAACAAAGTCACCACCTAAAAGAAGTGATGCTCAAACTCCCAAAAAATTCATATTGCTAAACAGATAATTGTGGCTATAACCTCTTTGTGAATTTTTCATTATGATATTATCAAATTGTGGAAAACTCGTCATTTTTTCTCGTCATTTTTTCTTTATCATAGATCAATGAAAGACCAAAAGAAAAGAGGAACATTTGCTTTCACCCAAGGTAAATAGGAAAAACATTGCTGGAAGCAGCCTCCTTCTCTCTTCTTTCTATTGATCAGAATCATCAGATCACCATTGCCTATGAGGAAGAGCACGTGAATTCTGCGTGAAGTGCACATATTTCTAAACGATTCCGAATACAAAATTTAATGAATGCGTTCCTCTGCTGTAAAAACATATATAAACAAATGAAAAGGCTGGATGAAATGATTAATGAATGCGTTCCTCTGCTGTAAAAACATAAATAAACAAATGAAAAGGCTTAGATGAAATGAACATGCTTTCTGGATGGAGAGCACATTGTTTCTGAACGATTCCCGAATACAGTCTAATGAATCAGTCTTCCTAGGCGAGTGTCTATTGATTAATCCAATATTAAAAAAGTTAATGTAACTTGGACTGATGCAATGCATTTCTTCTCGTTCTAATGGACCTCGCTCTCTATAAGTCAAGCTAATATCATTGGGTTACGTCCATCATGGACAGAAAGAAAATAGCTAATCTTTATCTCTAGATGCGCGCCCTCTTGCCAAGGCCAATCTTCGATGGAGAGCACATACGTTATGTGTGGAAAGCACGTGCTCTTTGAACGATTACGGATCCCATGATGATTAATGAAAAGAAGATGCCTTCTTGCTGCAAAAAATATGTAGATAAAAAATGAAAAGACTGGATGGAAAGCACATGTTTTTCGGGTGAGCACACGCTCTTTAAAAGATTCTGCTCTTTGATCCCCTATTTCGTATTTGATTAATGTACGCTTTAAGTGGTAGTTACAATGCTGAAAATTAGCAACAAGATGGGCGGTAATGATTTGCTAAAGGGTGCTGAGGAAATAGTAAATGATTATGGATATAGGAGAACCGTGATCCTTTTGAACACAATTTTCCCATTCAATAGTGTGATGCATGAAGTATAATTTTCTAGATTATATATTGTTATTTAGTGACTTTTGACTGGTTCACTATTTTTAGAGCAAATAAAGCAACTTGCCTAACGGATTAGTGGGTGTGCTTGACCCACCCTTTTTCTTGTTTAGCCCAAAGCACAAGTTTTGTTTTCCTTATTTAACAGACAAAGGTAATTTTTAAACATTATGAGACAAAAACTTATGGGTAAAAAGTATTTTATTTTGATTTCTCTAACCATTGATGTGCATCCATGAAAGGCTTGGTCTTTGTTTAATGTTTTTGCTTGGTGAAAGTCTTGGTCTTTGTGAACTTCCATTTTTTCTCTTTCCATTCGCTCACTATCATTTTGCTTCACTATGACCCTTGTTCTCCATAGTGACTGATTCACCCATTTTCTCTCTCCATTAGCTCGTTATCACTTTGCTTCGCCATAACCAATGTTGTTCTCTACAGTTTACAAATTCACCAATGGCTGTTGGGGAGATCCTTTTGAGTACCTTCCTTCAGGTCCTGTTCGAGAAGTTAGCTTCTCTGGGCTCGGACTATGCGCAAGGGGGAAGAGCATTGCCCTTCTCTGGAATTAGCATTGACTTGCTCAATAAGTGGACGAAGATGCTAGTTGTAATCAATTCAGTTCTGGGTGATGCAGAGGACAAGCAAGTGAGCAACAAAGGTCCAGTGAAGCTATGGCTAGATGATGTTAGGGACTTGGCCTACGACATGGAAGACTTTCTTGATGAGTTCACCATTGAAGCCACCCAAGCCAAGTCGAAGGTAGAATCTAGCATGAGTGGAGGTCTAGTGAAATGGAAGTGCCCTTTTGTTAGCCAACATATATCCTCCATATCAAATCCAAACCCGCGCTCACTCGTGTCTCAAACTGAGGTACAAAAGATCTCTAATAGGTTGGAAGAGATTATCACTAGGAAGGCTCATCTAAACTTGATAGAGAATGCTATGAACAAATCTGACTACACTGACAAAAGGCTCCCCAGCAGTTCTCTGCCAGAGCCTCAATTTTTTGGCAGGGAGAAGGAAGAAGCAGAATTGCTTGATCTCTTGATTGGTGAAGCTGAAAATGTTGATAAAACATTGAGCATTGTCCCTATAATTGGGATGGGCGGTGTTGGAAAAACGGCCTTGGCTCAACAGTTATATAATGATGTCAGAGTGAGTAGGTACTTCGAAAGGAGAGCATGGGTTTGTGTTTCAGATGTTTTTAATGTTCTTGACATAACCAAGACTATTTTGCGGTCGATCACTAAGGTGTCCAATGAGGGTGAAGATCTTAACGGGCTTCAAGTTAAGTTGAAGGACACTCTATCGGGGAAAAAGTTTCTTGTGGTTTTAGATGATGTTTGGAATGAAAACTATGGAGAATGGACTGCCCTCTTAAAGCCATTTGAAGCTGGGGCTAAGGGAAGCAAGATCATCATCACGACTCGCAATGATACTGTTGTTTCCATAACAGGAGATTCGTCATATCCTTTGAAGGAGTTGTCCCTTGATAATTGTACAAGCTTATTAGCCTTTCATGCTCTTAAAACAACAAATTTTGAGAGGCATCCAAATCTTGAAACAATAGGCAAGAAAATAGCTGAAAAATGTAAAGGTTCACCTTTGGCAGCGAAGGTATTGGGAGGTCTCCTACGTAATAAAGGGAATCCTGATCAATGGGAAGCTATCTTAAAGAACAAAATGTGGGATCTTCCAACGGGAGAAAATGATGAGGTTATTCGAGTTTTGAAATTGAGCTATGTCCATCTTCCTTCTTACTTGAAGAGATGTTTTCTTTATTGTGCAATATTTCCCAAGGATTACGAAATTGAGAGGGATGAGATTGTACACTTATGGATCGCGGAGGGTTTTTTAGATGGAGGAAGATCAAAGGAGAATACCTTGGAAATGGGACAGACTCACTTCAATGAGTTAGTATCTAGATCATTTCTTCAACAATCAAGTGTCAACACATCTAAGTTTTTAATGCATGATCTTTTGAATGATCTAGCAAAGTCAATTGCGGGTGGGATATGCTTTAACTCTGAGTCTCAGTTGGCCGGTAACGAAGATGATGTATCTCTTGAGAAAGTTCGTTATGCATCATTCACCTCATTGTGGAGTGTTACATCAAAATGCATGAGAGCATATCATCGAATGAAGGTACTAAGAAGTTTAATATTATTGCCTTATAGATCTCACAAATATTGCCAATTTCACATGTCCAACAAAGTTTTGCATGACTTGCTAACAAAATTGAAGTACTTAAGGGGGTTCTCCTTATGTCATTATTCCATCATAGAGGTACCGAATTGTGTCGGTGATTTAAAACATCTCCGCTATCTCAATTTCTCGTACACAAATATAGAAAGGCTACCCGAGTCAATTGGCGGCTTGTGCAAATTACAAGCTTTGATTTTAAAAGGTTGTCAAAGGCTTTTGATGTTGCCTCAAGGAATCACAAAATTGGTGAGCTTACAGTTTCTCGATATTAGAGATACAATGAGTCTAAAAGAGATGCCGTCGAGTATATGTAATTTGAAGAATCTTACGATCTTGTCCAAGTTTTTGGTAGGACTAGATAAAGGGTCACAATTAAAAGAGTTAAAGAACTTACCACATCTTCAAGGAGAATTATTCATATCAGAATTGCAAAAGGTGAAAGAGGTTAGAGATGCAGTGGATGCCAATTTAATTGGAAAGCGAGGCCTTACCAACTTATTCTTGCATTGGGGTGAAAATTTTGGAAATATGCGGAATGGGATGTGCGAAGCAGGGGTGCTTCACTCTCTACAACCTCATACTAATCTTGAACATCTCTCTATCTCGTACTATGTTGGTCCAAGATTCCCCTCATGGTTAGATGGTCCCTCTTATTCAAAGATAATTTCTTTATGCTTACAGGATTGTCCTAACGTCACATCGCTTCCGTCACTTGGACAACTACCTTCACTTAGAGAATTATCTCTTAAAGGTCTACATGCAGTAAGCATGATAGGCCCTAGATTTTACGGAGGTAAAAGCCCTTTTTCATCCTTAACAACTTTGACGTTGGAAGAGATGTTGGCATGCAAGGATTGGTCTCATCCTGTTGGGGGTCAAGAAGAAGATGTCCCATTCTCTTGTCTTCAGCATCTTGTTGTTCGAAGATGTCATTCGTTGGTCGGGGCATTGCCTAGTCAACTTGATTTTCTCATGAAGCTTGAAATTCATTCATGCCCACAATTGAATAACTCAACCAGTGTGGTCTATCTCCCATCTCTCTGTGAGTTATACGTTAATGATTGTAACAAGGAGATCTTAAAAACCTTGGTCAACCTAACTTCATTGACTGTTCTCAAAATTGAGAATCTTGCGGAGCTTGTTTGCTTTGATAATAGGTTTATGAGCTACTTGGTTAAGCTAAAGGAGCTTTATATAGGACGGTGTGACAAGCTAAACTACTTGTGGCAAGATGGAAATGAAATGCTAAATCTTACTTGCCTCCAGGAATTAACCATCAAAAGCTGTCCTCAGTTCACATCATTCGTGACGGGAGAAATAGAAATAGAGCTGCCATGCAACCTTGAAAAGATGGAATTGAGTAATTGCGCTAGTTTAGGAAAGCTTCCAAGTAAGATGTACACATTAAGAGATTTGACCGTTCATAATTGTCCAAAAATCATGGGACTAAATATTCCTCAAGATAACCCCAACAGCAATAACCCGATATCTCAACTTAAATATCTTAGCATAAGTAAATGTGATTCTTTGATATCCTTTCTAGTTGACAAGGGTAGACTTGCTTCTCTGAAGAAGCTTACTATTATTGAATGTGAGGGGGTGGAGTCACTTGAAGAGATCACCGCAGAATCGCTGAATTATTTGGCTATAAGTACATGTGAGAATTTGGTAAGCATATCACGGTTTCTTCATACGCTATCCCATCTCACTCATTTGGAAATATGGGAGTGTCCAGAATTGGAGATAGAGGACTTCCCTCCCCTTCCCATCACCCTATCGACTCTTCAGCTTACTGATTGTCCAAAGATAAAGTCTCTACCAGACGAGTGGCATCACCTTACGTCCCTTTGGTGGCTAGAAATTGTGAGGTGTGAAAATATCGAATGCTTCCCCAGAGGAGGTTTGCCTCCCAATTTGCAGCGCATTTGGATATCAGGGTGCGAGAATATGAAGCAGCCAATGAGAGAATGGGGCTTACCCTTGCTCACATCCCTCACGCATCTATATATTGACGGGAGCAACATGGGAGGAGAGGGAGAAAAGGTGCAGTTTCCTTCGGGGGACGAGGACAAGGAGGATGCCTGGAGTCTTCTGTGTCCTTCCTCTTTGATCGTTCTTAACATAGAAGGAATGAAGAAGGTGGAAAGACTATCAAGTGGTCTTCGCCACCATCTCTCCTCTCTCGAACTGTTATCAATTGTCGATTGCCCAAAGTTGAAGGACTTGCCAGAGGATGGCCTCCCTCCCTCCCTCCAATCATTCGAGATATATGGATGTGAGAATCTGAAAGATCGATTGTCAAAGCACACCGGCGACTACTGGCCCCTCATCCAAGAGATCCCATACATCCTCATTGATCATGATTTGATCCGGTGAATTGATTCGTCGATGTATGGTCAGGTTTTCTTAGGGTTTGGGTAAGTTCATGGTTTTGAAGGCATCGATTTCCATTCTGCTTCTTCAACTCGATGCTCGATACAAATTCCATACTTTCCCATGAAGAAGCTCCGCATAAATTTCGGGAAATCCAAGAAACCCTTGACATCCGCATCAATTGTGTTCTCAAGTCCAATCAAGTGCAATCGAGCCACTTTCAATTTCATTTGCTAACTACCGCAATCCATCCCTTCCATCTACGGTCAGATTTCTAGGGTTCGGGTAAGTCCTTTCGTCTTGAATGCATCGATTTCGGCTCTCTGTTACTTTAGTTTGATGGTTAATACAAATATGATTTTCCTCATTGAGATTTTTCGCATAAATTTCTGAATAACCAGCCGCTGAAGGTGAAAGATTGACATTTGTAAGGAGAAATGTTCACAGTGCTACCTCTTGCTATATCGATGACATGTCTTGAATTTTGCTTGTGATTCTCAGAAACTCTGCTTATTTTTGCGCTTGATCGACTCACCATACAAATTGTGAATGTACATGCACGATGCTTCGCATGAGACTCACCGAGAATCATAGCGTTCCGCAATCATATTCCTCTGCATTTTTAGCACTTGTTGTATTTTCTCTTCCCAACATCTGTTTTCTCGTGCCCTTAAGCTCATTCACTATGGTTGTTTTGCAGATACCATTGTGATCTATATTGGCAAAATCTCTTGGAAGGATCACTTGCAAATACCATTGTGATCCTATGGAGGTAGGGCTAATTCTGTCAATGCCGTGTGTCATATTTCACAATTCGGGGGAAAAAAAGAAAGAAAGACGCTTTTGATATTATTTGGTGCACTAATGTGTTTGATATTTTCTTCTAGTGAAAACTAAAAGCGTGATTAGTCATGAGGAAGCTGTGATATGATTGTGAAGAAAGGGGATGCGCTTTTTCTTGTTATTGTTTTCGTTAGAATTGAGATTATTCTTTTTGTTGATGATGATCCTTCATAGTATTAAGCAGTTGATCTTGGTCTAAATTCTGGCTCCAAGCTTGCAATACAACTCCAATTCCTGACAACATTGATATTCCATAAATCACCTTCTTTTGGTCTTCATCTCTAGTAGATTAGGAACTAGTACTATAAGCTTGCTAGACATTTTTAGCCAATATACTTATGCTTGTTTGGTTGAGATTGTAATGATGTGTTGCCTGCCTTTATGTTTGGATTGTCAGCAGTGACCTTTGGGGCAAACCTATCTAGTTCTTTAAAGTATCAATTGTTTATGTATACTCTACTGAGGAATAACATTCCATCATACATGATGTTATTTTATCTGAAAATCCCTTTTATGTGGCATTCTTCCTGCAGGGAGTTTCGGAACAAAAGCTTCGAGCTCACTTGGGTTCCTTTGGTGTAACTGGAAATCTTGCACTTCAACCAATGTATGCCTTGTCCGATACATCTCCTCCATCTTTGCTACTGTTGCATGTTGAAGCAAATTTCATGACGTTGTGAAGCTCTATCAAAGGTTAGTTATAATGTGAATTGCAATTTATTGTGTATTTTCTCCGAGGCTTTTTGGTTGTTATTGCCCATGTAACATGGTGCTTTGACCATATAAATAGGTGGTCAGAAAAGCAAAGTTGCCTTTATCAAGATAATTTTCAAGAAACCTGACATGGTTTTGCTTGATGAGCCTTTCAATCATCTGGTACGTTACTCATTTTTCTCCGCCTTAACACTTAGATTACTTTTTCAGTTAGCTTGTTATTGTCTTGAACTAATTGAAATTGTTGGGATATGGTTTTTACATTGAAAATACAGTAGAATCAATCAGTGATCACAGCTAAAGGGAGCCTCTATCATCACACATCTAACTTACACTGGAATAGAAACCAATGTAATTGATCCAACTTGCGAAATATTGCGAATAGAATAGTTATGCTAGCCTGATCAGTGTTTGTATACTAGAAATCTATAATAACAAGTATTTATGATATCTGTGCCTATAGGCAGTACTTAGATTTGCACATAATTAATGTGGAATTCTCTTTGTTTATAAATGTGGACATTGAGTTCTGCTTTAATGACCATGACTACTAAAGTGTTATCTTTGTAGATTGTTAGTTTCTTGTCTAAGGATAGATGAGTATGATTCTGCGTTTTTTACTACTCCCGGCTGTTGGATTTGGATGCGGTTGAGGTGCTCATCCAAGGTCTGGTCTTGTTCCAAGGAGAAATTCTGATGGTGAGATTGATTTTCTTGCCAAAAAACTTCAATATGGCCAATAATGAATCGTCTTCACGGTTAATAGCCCTCTTTTCACCTTGATTTGCAGGTTAGTCATGATGAGCATCTAATAACTGGATGCATGGACGAGCTCTGGGTAGTTTCTCGAGGCAAGGTGGCGCCTTTCCATAATTTTGGATCGGACAATTCATATTTCTTAAAAAGGTATGCAAAAACCTTTGGCAAGAGAAATGTTTCGAACAATAATGATGCCGTGTGTGTGTGTGTGTGTGTGTGTGTGTGTGTGTATCATTCACCAACCAAATTTTACAAGCGAATCGGCACTCTGGTCTTTGCAGGAGCAATGTCGGGCGTGTCCTTTAGAGCCATCAAGTCCCGATCGTGCCCTTCCAAATAGGAGAAAGGCCGTCAAGAACGCGACAACCGCCCCTCCCACGAGCCTCCTCACGGGCTCTCTGGGGCTCCCGTTCTTGCACATGCAGTACGTGGCCGCCCCTTTCAACCCCTCCGTGTCATCATCGAGTTTGTCCATCCATGTGGCCGTAATCGTCAGCGACAAAGTGACAAGCAGGTGGACAGCACTCCTCGAAGAACTCCGCGTGGTTCAAACCCTTCCGCGCGCACGCCGGGAAGACCGGTTACTTCTCGTCCTCGCCCAGGCCCAATCTAACGACCGTCACGGGCATTTTCAGGTCAAAAGACTGCGACATAGGTGAGGACGGGTGGTGGCGTCTGGACGTTTTGGTAGCACGTGGGGTGGATAAGTAGCCGAGGGCAAGCACGAAGGCATCTTCGCCTCTTCAGCTAAGGCCGGCGAGGTTCGAGCAGACCTAGGGCGGGAGGACCGTAGCGAGGCCCTGGAACAGCTATAATTCATGGTCACCGCTGATCTCATCGGTGCTGTCGCATCCGAACCTGGTGTAAAGCTGTTGAATATCGGACACTTGTTTTTATAAGTTGAACACATTAGATTAATCTGAAAGATTATGCCTTCTTTAATGTCTATCCAGGCAAAGAAGGTGTATTGTATGACGGACACTTCATTACAACGACATACGGTGTAACCAACTAATTAAAATTGAGATGTATACATATATGATGCCAAGTATGATGAGATTCATAACATATAATCATCGTGATTGATTGGGTAATATACCATGTCATTATCACCAAATGATTTATTCTTTATACGAAGTTTACTCTTTCTTCTTGATAAAGGGGACGTAAACTGAATTCAATATCAAATAGACGCTCGATTACCTCTCGGAGATTGACTCCTGTCGCTAAGCTCACATCTATGGTAGTACTAGTGATACGCCAAAAGATATGGAAACATTGATTGGGTTGCGACGATCCCAGGAACTTCGGCCTCTCCTGATTTAGATCTAGGTCATGTATATATGGCGAATGAGTGGATTGTGTCCGGCATAAGTTTTATATAAATGTGGATCAAATTGACCCACTAATTTATGTTCACTCATTTTGTTTGGATAGAAAACACGCATTTCATGCTCGACCCAATTTATACCTAATCGAACCCAACATACTCAAATAATCCACTTGGAGTGCATTGATTAAATCACTACAACTGGTACTTCACATCTATTAGTGTTAGTGCCTTGATGCCTTCGTTGAACCTCTTTGGTGTCGTGAAAAAATTTAGATAACTTTGAAAATAATATATTTTGAAAATTTAGCTAATTAATAAATCGAATCTATAACTTCATCAACTTATTATTAATTTAAAATAATCAACAAAATTAGAGCATGAGCAAGAGGATGCTAAAATTCAGATTCATGACAACCGCCAAATGGTGATTGCCCGATGCTCCTTCCCTCCCCGAGTGAGTGCGCGCGTGCACGTGCATGCGTGAGGTCATTGCCTTCCTCAAGCGACCATCTCCCTTGAGTTGCAACCATCACGTAGTCGCTTGCCTTGGTTCTCTCTAGTGTAGTTTTTTTTTTTTTTATACCCAGGGAACCCCGTCAGCCATTCGTCGCCTTGCGGCGGTACATAGCCGCCAAATAAACCCTGGAGTGATGCTAGCGGAGGACCCACCACCTCGACATCACACTTAAAACGCCGATACTTCCCCTAAGGTTTGACCCCTCAACCTTTACCCCAAGATTGAGGTTTCTTATCCAGCGGAGCCACCAAGGCCGGTGGTGCCACTAGTGTAGTTTGTGCTCCATAAAATTGAGGTTTTTCATCGGACCCAGATTTCCCCTAATTTTCCCACCACGGCCAAGTTATAACAAATTGTAAGTCAAACGCACAAAGCCAATTGGGAATTGTTGGTGTGGAGTGGAGCTAACATCCTCACTTGCTTTTGACCGGCGGATGTCTACAACTGTTGCAAATTGGGTCTACTCCTACTTGATATCTGTCCTTGTCTTTGATTCTCAAAGTACTGTATGTATCGCATTTTGTCTCAAGATAACTCTTGTGCTCGCTATAGTTTGGGAAAATAAAGACTAAACAATCATGCCTCGTGGATGATGCGTATCTCATATGCCCTAGCACTATCTCATTTCCGGCTCATTTATATTTGATTGTTCATTTCGTATTTTTATGGTATGGTGTCTTTATATAATGATTGATTTATTTCTACATTTTTTATCTTTATATTTTTTTTCTCTAAATGTGCTCTCTCTTTTTCTTTTTTTTTTTCATCTCAGGTTGAGTAATGCAAACCAATCGAAAATGAAATTAAGAATAAGGCATGAGATCAACCCCAACCTAATTCAAACCTAGAAATTTTGAGCCAGTCCGATTTAGGCATTAACAATTAGATCGATCTAATTTAGTTCATAGAATTTTCGCTCACCTTGAGTAGAATCTTAAACAAACAAAGCTTTTAATCACCTGTAACCACTTGATAGGTGAAACTAGAAAGAAAATTCTAGTAACTCAATTGGATTGGCTTGAAGGTTAGTTGTGAGGAGATTTAAAGGAAAAATTGAATTTGAAGTTAGCAGAGACTAGTTGTAACTTCGCTTTATTTTTGTGAGATATTGGAAGGCCAAACATATATAGATTTGATTGTATGAAGGTGGTGATGCCTCGGCCAAGAGGAGCAAATGGGGATGATTTTTTTTTTTTTTTTTTTTAAATTGTCTCAAACTGTTTATTTTGGATCCGACAGTTCGCATGTTTGCTCACTAATTACATAAAAACCTTGGGCAGGCAAGAAGAATGTTTCAAACGATTGTGAAGCCACACAAAGATTCAGTAGCTTGTCCAGCTCTGAAACGACAAAACGCATGGACCGACAACAGTTCCAAGAAATATCTTCACCAACCACAAGCCAACCTCAACCGTGATCTGCAGAGGAGCAATGTCAGGCGAGGGCAAGCTTGGCGAGGCTTGAGCGGACCTGGGACGGTAGGAGCGCAGGGAGGCATTGGACAGCTAGCTCATGGATGCTGCAACGTAGACATCAACAGTGATGTTTGTCTTGTTTTGACGAGTAGAATACACGTGATGTAGCTGATTAATCAAAATTAAGATATATACATACATGAAATCAAGTGTGATGAGATTTATAATACACATAAAACGGTGATTGGTGGGGATAATACTCCACATCATCACTGCCACGTAATATATTCATTAAAGTCTAGGTCATGTATACGTGGCAGACGAGTAGATCGTATTGAGCATAAGTTATACATGAAAGTAAACCAAATTGACTCATTCACTCATTTTCACTCATTTCCATTAAGTACAAATATGCTATTCACACCCAACCCAATTCATGCCTAGTCCAACCCAACCTACTCAAATAACCCTTTATCTTAGGGTGCATTGATGAGCCCACCACGATGGCTCACCCAGATCTTAGTCTTCGGGCCTATGCAAGAGAGGCGAGATGTGGGCTATAAGTAGGTAGTTAAACCCACGTATATGAACGATCACTCCATGATCCCGTAGCACTGAAAATTTAGGGACAATGTTTCGAAGAAAATAAATTGTTAAGAAAATATTTTTCTGAAAATATTTTTTATACCGTTTAAAATATTTAATTAAAAAAATATTTTTATTATCGACAATGATTTATGTCTAACTTATTTCGTGGACAAAATATTTTTCATTTATTTATTTTAGTAAACAATATAAGCGATCATTTTAAAAAATATATTTTTCAAATTATTCATTGTCTATGAACAATTAAAGAGAAGAGCGTAGTGACTACTTTGAAAAAGGAGAATAAAAGATGAACACAAAAAAATAGAAAAAGAAGATGCAAAAGAAAAACATTATTTGTTAGATGCAAAAGAAAAAAATTATTTGTTCTTATACGGAAAAAATAAAATGACGCCAAGGTCTATGTTATCATTTGATCTATCATGTAAAGCATCTTAGCAAAAATCAAATGACTTAATATTCAACTTAACGAAAGCAAGACATTAATTGCGATTCAAAAATTTGAGATACTCGATTAATGATAAAAAATTTTAGACACTTGATCACAAAATAGATAAAAGTTTAGTACTTGTAGGGTTGATATCACAAAAAACTCAAACTTAATAAGCATGTAATAAATTTACCTTAAATCAATTTTTTAACTACAAAAAATCCCAAACAAGTACATCAATAACAATTTTTTTTTTATCATAAGTGTATCGATTTAAGGTTTGTCAAAATTATAAAATTAATTTGAGGTAAATTTATTGTAAGTAAACTAATTTGAAAATTTTCATGGTATTAACACGTAATCATATCGTCATTACTCTCATATTTTCTGTGCATTATCTTTGCTTTGCCCGAGATTGCGCTTAATTCCCTATGGAGGGACCCTCCAATTCTTACCAACTCTCCAACACTCTCGGCCGTTCATTTGGGATTGGACAGTTCGCATACTTCTTCACTGATTACACAAAAACCTTGGGCAAAGCAATAAGAACGTTTCAAACAGTTATGATGCCCCCACAAAGCCAATGGTAGCTTGTCCAGCTCCGAAAAAGACAAAACACATCGACTGACAGTTCCAAGAAAATCTTCGCCAACCAATTTTTCACAGGCGAGCCTCAACCGTGATCTGCACGGGAGCAATGTCGGGCGTGTCCTGCAAGGCCATCAGGTCTCGATCGTCACCTCCCAAGTAGGCCCTCAAGAACGCCACCGCCGCCCCTCCCACGAACCTCCTCATGGGCTCCCTCGAGCTCCCGTTCTCGCACATGCAGTACGAGACCACCCCTCTTATCCCCTTGGTGTCGTCGTCCAGCATGTCCATGTGGCCGTAGTCTTTCGCGACGAAGTGCCAGGCAGGCGACCGGCACTCCTCGAAGAACGCCGCGTGGTTCAGCCCCTTCGGCGCGCACGCCGGGAAGACCTTGTACTTCTTGTCCTCGCCCAGCCCCGACCCGACGACCATCACGGGCATATTCAGGTCGAAGGACTGTGCGACTTTGGTGAGGACGGGTGGTTTGGTCTGGAATTTACAGCAGCACGAGGCCGCGCCGTCGACGGGATCGATGCCGAGCAAGGCCGAGAAGGACAGGGCGAGCGGGGTCGATGATTTGCCGAGGGCGAGGGCGAAGGCGCCTTTGCCTCCGCGGCTGTGGCCGGCGAGGACGAGCTTGGCGAGGTTCGCGGTGACCTGGGAGGGGAGGACGGCGGCGAGGCCTTGGGACAGCCAGTTCGTGGTTGCCGCTGCAGCATTGATATCATCGGTGCAGTCACTCGCGGCACACGTGTAAAGCTGTTGAAGATGAGAAACTTGTCTTGATGATTCAAAAACAATAGGGTTTTTCAGATTATGCATTTTTTTGGTCTTTTATCTTGTTATGGAGATATATTATGCGAAGGACACACCGCATGATAGTAACACGTAATATGACTGATTAATCAAAATTGACATGCATACACACACGATGTCGAGTATGATGAAATTCATAACACACAAATAATCATATTATTGGCCGGGTTATACACAACATCATCACTGTCGATTCCATATATAAATTACTCTCTCCGATTCTAGGTTTGGGTCATGTGTATGTGACAAATAAGTGGATTGTCTCAAGCATAAGTTATATGTGAATGTAGATCAAATTGACCCGCTAACTCATATGTGCTCACTTCCATTAAACAAATAACATGCTTTTCAAACCTTACTCAATTCAGACCTAATCTAACCCTACCCACTATGCTTTTACAGCACCACTTTGGTGCCGTGAAAATTTTAGAAAGCTCTAACAGAGAAATATTTCAAAAAACTTAGCATATTAATAAATTAACTCTAAAACTTCATCTATTTAGTATTAATTAAAATAGTCCAGAAAATTAAAATAAGAGCAAGAAGTTTATCAAGAAAAAGCAAGAAAGATACGGTGATTGCTAGATGCTCCTTCCCTTTCTAGTTATTTGTCCAAGATGATGATGGGGTGTTTCATCGGTCTCTTGCTATCTCGGACAAAGTCGACGCAATAGTCACTCTCCATAGAGACGACGAACATCACCAATGTAGTTTGCACTCCATAAGATAAGATTTTTAGACCCAAGTTCCCCCTAATTTATACTTTTGAACTTATAATTTTCAAATGTACTTTTATTTAATTTCATCTCAAGCTTAGTAGCATGGACCAACAGAAAATGAAATTCAGAATCAGGCTGAAAACAACCCCGACCTAATTCCAACCCAGATATTCCAAGCCAATCCGGTTTTGGTATTTCGACTTTCTGAGATTTTTTTTTTTTTGGCACCCTTATGGTCTAAGGTAGACTCCTCTTTCTCTATAAATAATCATAATAATTTGAAATTTTCACCTGTTGCTCATGTGAACTGGACCACTTCTACCACTGGACAAGATACTTCCAAGAAAGGACGAGCTTTGTGACTTTGTCCAGGCTTTAATCATTTTGTACCACGTCCTATTCAGGCGGGGTGGGCCTCAGTGCCGTGTTGAGGCCCCACCAATCCATGTGATCAGCTTTGATCACAGCCACCCATAAAGCTTTCTCTCTCTTTTAAATTTTGAAAATATATAGACCTTTTTATGTGTATTTAAATTGTTTTGAGATACTAACAATAAGTTAATTGCCTGGCATGAATATTGATTTTCATGAGTATCAGATAGTTATTTACTTTTTGGTGATTGATTTATGACTGTACTTGAGAGCTGAGCACATGATATGGTATTATAATAAATAAATGTGCATTATATCATATCACAATTGGTATTATGATTAATATAATGAATTATATAAAAATGTTAGCATTGTCTAGTATTCATAGAAATTAAGATATTTGTTATAGGATGATTAATACAATCTTTAATCATGAAAGTTTAATGGTAGACAACTACCATTGTGTTAATATTTTAAAAAATAATGAGGTATTAGCATAATTTGACACATCACTTAGTAGATCAATTTTGTAAACTAATTTTAGTAAGTCTAGTATTTTCCATCTTTCGCTGGTATGCCAATCTTAATTGTCAACATATTCATCTTATTTAGTTGGATGAACGGTGGAATTGATAGAATATACTGTATGAGGATGCGGATATACTCGCAATATTATGTCAGATGACATAGAAAAGATATAGGATTTGTTTGATAATCATGTCGGAAAACTAAAACCTCATGCACAATATATTATTGATTGCATTTGACAACTTCTAATTACACGTAATGTAATTAATTATTTTATGTAAAAAAATCATTTAATCTGCTATGTAAGGAAGGATTCAAAGGAAGGATTTACTTAGTTAAGTCACAAAATGTTCAATGGGACAATAACACTGTTAAAACCTTTAATTTTAGAGAGAGAGAGAGAGAGAGAGAATCTACCTGAGGAGCAACCATGATATAGCCATGAGAAGAAACGTGTTGGATGAGCTGCGAGTAGAAGGAAGTTTCCATCATATAACCATGGAGAAGCACCATAACAGGGAATTCTCCGGCAACTTCAGCCGGAGATCCGATCAGAAGAGGCTTTGGAGGCGGATTCACGAGACTGGAAGACGATGTGTCTACCGATATAAGCACAGTCTTGTACTTTCCAGACAAAAACACGTCGGTAGTCGCTGTTGAAGCGGCCATGGCTGAAATCTCCGGTAATAGCTTCTAAATTCCTGTGTGAATTTGTAGTGATAAGTTTCGCCATATGATGCATGTATTTATAAATAGTCAATTCTGAGGACAGACTCAAGGATTTTGTGGACATAAAATGGCCTCTTTTAAACATGACTTAAATGAAACACGTGAGGCTTGAAACGCAGACAAATTAAAGCCATCACCATGGGACGATTTATCCACCTAACCGGCCATATCAGGCGGAACAGAGAATATTTTACTATCGATGAAATAAATTTGGAAATTCTTGCCAAAAGAAATAAGTTTGGAACTTGCCAATATATAATTCACTTACTTTGATTTATGACATAGCAATGCAAGCCCGACAATAGACTTCATGATTTGGTCCAGAGAAAAGGACTAGGGCTGAAATTGGGCAATGATGGAAATTCAAAAGTTAAGTTGATGTCGAATGATACCTAAATTAAGGGGGAATGGACCTAACACTGAACTTACACATAAGAGGGAGATGGTTGAGATATACATGAGAATTACGTTGAAAAACTCCCGCATCGAATAATTGGTGTGATTTGAAGTGGTTAATGTATATTCAATTTAGCTCATAACTCATTAGTTTAAGCTTTTTAATGAAGGTGGGTTCACAGGTCTGGACTTAGCTCTCGATATCTCCTAGACAGTAGCACTTCTGCTACTTAGGTAATGCAGGCTTGAGTGCCTCGGTGCCCCTAGTGAGCACGCTAAAGTGAGAGCAGAGATGAGAGAGAAACATGAAACAGAGATTTAGTGGAGGAGAGAGGGAGGAGGACCAATGGAGGTTGACGGTGGCACATGGCGAGAGGAGCTGGGATAGGCAGTGAGAGGAGTAAAGATCAGCGCGACAACGAGCCGGCGGCGGCTTCGTCCTAGTAGAGAAGCTCTTAACATGGAGGTGGTGGCTGGCACAGCATGGAAGGTGTGCTGGTAGAGATTCATTGAGAGTTCGAGCATTTTGAGATGTGTGAGTGCTAGAGCTTCCTAGGCTTTCAAAAAAAGGCAATTCAATTATTTTAGTTGGGGCGAGGTATGTCATTTGTAGTAGAAGAAATAGAGATAAGTTTTGGCTCATGTGATTTCCACACATCAAATAGTTTTAGACACGCTCTAAAATTTAAATGGTCCAAATTAGTTCTTACTACAATTTCATTTGTTGATGATAGAGGAAAATACACATTTAACATATATCAATCAATTTAATGATTTTTATCAACCTTGTCTCTTCTTCTTTCATTTTTAATTCAAACAAATTTCACATGTTCGTTACTTTGTTTTTTACGAAAGTCATCTAAGATTCAAGTATTTAATAAATTTAACGATCGGGATTCTAATTTAACAGAATATAAATAAAATACATTATTTTCAATTTATCTCTAAAGTTCAATGGCTAACAACTCCTTCTAATAGACGATTCTTTAGTTCAAGTTTATTAGTTAATAAAAATACCAACAAGGTTCGACTACTTACAAAAAATCCTTTACAAAAATCAGCTTAAGCACATTAGTAAGTAGGAGAGAGAAAATGAAGCCTATGTAAGAAACAAACTGGAAAAAATCAAAAGATGATGGACTAAAGCATTGGTTTTTAATTGATACGGATGTCTTGTATTTGTATGATAATGTGCGGTTTTTGCATCTTGATAAATAGCAATTTTCACCCTTTCCAATTCTAATTGTAATTAGACAATTCTCGTGAGGTTATTTCTGTCGACTCAGTAAGGCATGGAGTGTTATAGCCATTTAGGGTGTGTAAACAGCATTTGTCATAGGCAAAAACTTGGGTATGTTTTTAACAGACGTGCGGACCCCTCAAGTGCCATAATTTTAGCCAAATGGACACTTAAGTGCCATAACTTACGAAAGGTACACTTAAGTGCCAAAATCGGAGTAAAAGGGATCACTTGAGTGCCACTCCAGCCAAAACGCCAACATGGCGTTTTTCCGGCGAAGCGCGCCCAAAACGACGCCGTTTTGCACGCTGATGTGGCCAAAACGGCGTCGTTTTGGATTGACGTGGAAAAAAATAATTAAATTAAATTTAAGATTAAATGTAGTTAAAATATTTTAAAAATAATAATTTTAAAATTAAATTTAGTCAAAATTTTTAAAAAAATAATTAAAAAAGTTTTAAAAAAAAGCAACGGGGGTCGGCGTTTGAGGCCGCGCCGCCGGAAGGGCCAGCCGACGGCGGGGGAGGGTCGGCCGGGGTCGCCGGCCCCGGCTGGGGTCGGCGACCCCGGCCGACCCGCGGCGAGGGCTCGCGGCCCCGCCCAGATCCGGCGAGGGCTCGTCGGCCGGGCCGGCGAGCCCCCGGGGGTCGCCGGCCTTGGCCGGGGTCGGCGACCCGGCCGCCGCCGCCGGCGAGGGCTCGCGAGCCCTCACCGCCGGATCTCGGGCAAGGGACGCGAGCCCTCACCGCTGGATCTAGGGCGCTCGCGCCTCGCCCCAAATTGGGGCGAGGGCTCGCGAGCCCTCGCCGCGGTCGGCCGGGGTCGCGGGCCTGGCCGGGCCGGCGACCACGCCGACCCTCCCCACCATCGCCGACCCTTCCCGCAGCGGCGGGCGGCGGCGGTGGCGGCTAAGGGCTCTCGGTCGCCTCCCCGTTCCCTTTTTTTTTTTTAATTTTTTTTTTTAAGTTTTTAAAGTTTTTAAAATTATTATTTTTTAAAATATTTTAAATAAATTTAATTTTAAAATTATTATTTTTAAATATTTTAACTAAATTTAATTTAATTATTTTTTTTTTAAATTACCACGTCAACCCAAAATAACGCCATTTTGGCCACGCGCCGCAAAACGACGTAGTTTTGGGCGCGTCGCCGAAAAATGCCACGTTGGCGTTTTTGGAGTGGACTCAAGTGATCCGTTTTTCTTCGAATATGGACTTAAGTGTACCTTTTGTAAGTTATACAAGACTTAAGTGACCCTTTACAAAGTTATAAGACTTCAAGATTCTTTGCCGTTTTTAACAAATCCCTTTCGATAAATTCACCTCTTGAGGCTATGTCTGTATGATGACAATGAGCGGTATCATAACGAGCATGCAATGATTGATTATCCAAACACAGGCCATAAGAATTCGATTTCATAAATCCATCGGTTCAATTTAGTAGCTAAGAAAACACTTTTGGTGTGTTGATTAGGTGCATAGAGTAGAGACAATTTTATTTTCTCTATCACTAGCCCGAGTTTATGCTAGAAAACAAAAACTCAAATTCATGACATAAGTGGTACGATGGGCTAGATTGGACCACATTTTAGGAATTGAGAATTTGCTGGTCCCCCAATGACTTAATTTTTTCAATGTGTCCACCGAAACAGCCACATGGTTTTTAAAGCCCAATCAATGGGACCACATCTTGTGGGAAAAGTATCAAAAATTCTAAATTTATTACATCGATACAAATTCAGTTCTAAATTTTTTTAATATGATCAATTTAATCGTAAACATTTTCACATCGGTACCAATTCAGTCCATTCAATCAATTTAGACCGAAAATCATTGATGTGGACAATGGCCATTCTATATTTTATGGCTGGCATTGACATAGTTAGTTCTAAAATATATTTTTATTATTTGGTGAAGTTTTTATAATTTTTGGTACTTTCTTTTTTGTTTCTTTCTTTTTTCCTTCATTTTGGGCCAATGAGGGCCACAACCCTCACCAGATCTAGGCATGGATAATTTTGTTGTCTTTATTCCTAGCCCGAATTATCAAATTATTAAAAAATTCAAAAAGTTAACTAAATATTATTCAAAATGTTCATGTCAACGTCAGCCATGCGCCGATGTCAAACAACCGACGTCCATATTTACAATTTTCAATTTAAATTGGTCCGATAGACTCAATTAAAAAGGTTTAAGACCAAATTAATCCAACGGTAAAATTTAAGATTGAATTGATATCAATGCAATAGGTTTAAGACTTATTTTGTATTTTTTTCCCCCACATCTTGCTTTGATCAACTTTGCAAAATTAGTTGTACAATAGGGAAGAAGAGCTCCAAATTAAAATCCAACAATTGCTTGGAATATATACAAATTAATTAAGAGATCACAATAAGTATCCTAACTTTCTTACAGCAATCACTTAAGTGCTATAACTTCTAAAAAAAAGTTCATTTAAGTACCATAACTTTTCATCGATCACTTAATTGTCAAAAAATTTAAAAATTGTTCACTCATGTACTGGAAATCGATATGGCATAACACTTGTGGTAAACATTTTAAAAAGTCATGACACTCAAACAATTGATTGAAAAATTATATGGCACCTAAGTGATCGGAAAAAGGTTATGACATTTAAGTAAGCATTGTGCATAAGTTATGGCATTCAAGTGATTGAAAGAAAAAGTTATGGCACTTAAGTAAGCATCGTACAAAGTTATGATATTTGTGGTATCCTTCCTATTGTGGAATGAGTTTGGTTTCAAAAGAGTATTTTGAGAACCATTCAGCCCATCGAAGCAGTTGGGAATTTGGAATCTGCTTCTGTTTAAACTTGGTCATCTAAGGAAAAGATGACATGTCTAATTCTACCAAGAAGTGATGGCCAATGAGATGAAACTCAAATTTTTTAATTCCATTTTTTACTGCTAAAATCTCTTTGAAAGTGGAATGGTAATGCATTTCGGCTTGAGAAAATTTTCCACTTTTGTGAGCACAAAGACGTCTCTTACCATCAATTTCTTCAAAGAGGATGGCTGCCCAATATTCATCACTGGCGTCAGTCTGAAGAATTCTTTTTTCCCGTTGATGATATTTGCAATGGTGGGAGATTCTGCATAATCTCCTTGAGCTCCGCGACTGCTTTAGTCTGAGTCTTTCCCCAAGGTAGGGGATTCTTCTTCAGCGTAGATTGCAAAGGAATGAGAAGCTTTGCAATATTTGGGACAAAATCCCTGAGATAATTGATTATCCCAAGAAATTGCTGAACTTGTTTTGTTGTGAAGTTATTTTCAAGAAACTTCAATAATTCTTGAACAATATGTGGCCCTGGATAATATATACATTTGTTAAGGTGCATACCAAGAAATTCAATTTATGTCTGGGCAATATTCATTTTTCTTTGCGAAAGCATAATGCCATGCTTTTTCACGATTTCTGCAAATTGCTCAAGGAGTTGACAGTGTGCCTGCTCGTCAGGACTGTAGAGCAGGATGTCATCAATGTATACGGCTGCACTTGATAAAATTGGTTGAACAATACGACACATGGCCTTTTGGAAAAGGGAGGGTGTTACCTTTAGATCAAAAGGAAGAACTTTCCACTGGAAGTGCTGGTTCGGGATACAGAATCCTATTTTGGATCTGTCTTTAGGATGGATGTCCAATTGCCAAAATTCGGCTTTGAGGTCGAATCTGGAATAAATGTGGGCCTTGATTAGACCAGTAAAAAGAGAATCTCTGGATGGTAAAGGGAATTTATCATTTTAGAGGAAAAGATTGAGAGGTTGGTAGTTGATTACCAATCTCATTTTTCCCATGTTTTGCTCAGCACGCTTATTGACATAAAAGGCTTTGCAAGTCCATTAAGAATTGGAGATCTCAATAAGACCTTGTTGCAATAATTCTGAGCATTCCTTTTGAGCTAAAGCCAAGTGTTCTGGCTTCATTCCCATATGACTTGCCTTGGTTGGATTTATGTCTTCATTCTTTTTTAAAGGAAGGCGGACAAAGAACTCTGGATTTTCCCATAGAGGATGGGAACACTTCTAGGCGAATTCTGAATGGGATTCTGAACAAGATTCTAGCAACTTTTGCATAATTGGATCTAGTAGACTCATTTGAATAGAAAAGAGTCTCTGAATATTGACGAACTCATAGAATTGATCTTTATATCTAAGACCTTTTCCAGGAATGATGCGGAGTTGAGAGATTTGAGTCATGATATCCCACCCAATTATCAGGTCTTTATTGGGGAGGCTTGATCCAAAGATCTTTGTAGTTATGAAACACTGAGGAAAGAACTGGACAGCCGATTCTTGGAGTGGTTCGACATTCGTGGAGAAAGTATCTCCCGAAGCAGAATTGAAATATCGGATGTAAGGAGTCCAGAATTCTTCAAGAAGAACTTTGGTGTCCAATATTGAACAACTTGCTCATGTGTCAATAAGAGCAATAACAGTGATGGGTTTGGCAGAGGATTTTTACAAAGAAATGGGGATAGTGAGTTTGGCTTGAAAATATGTCAAGGTTTGGTTCTGGGGATGATGATGATATATGAAAGATATCTTCAGACTCTAAGTCTGATTCAGTCTCACTAGAAGTTTGGTAAGAGGGAATGACACAAAGAGTTTGTTCAGATGGTTCTTCGTCAGCAGAGAATAAAGATTCAATATCATCATTTTCAAGAGAAATACCTGTTTCATTCTCAATGTGATGAATTAGACAATTCTGACATTTTCTTGCTTGAGGACAATTTTTGGCAAAATGTCCTTTCTGGTTGCAGATGTAGCAACGGTTTGATTTCTTGTGGCCTTTGCGATCCTTCCTTTTGATAGGTATCGCCATTTCTTCTTTTTTCGGAAATGTTTGGAGTCATGTTTGGATTTGTTTACCCAAAACTTCTTGTAACGTTTCTTTTTCCGAGAGAAATTCCCACAAGTACCATCACAATCTTGCTTGGAGCATTTGATTTTTAACTTCTATCGAGAACAAGCTGATTCAAGGCGCCTGTCATCTGTGATGTAGGTACAAACCATCTGGCGTTTTAAGCATAATTCTTCTAGGCATAGATGGACTTCTTGCTGTATTTCTCCCATGGGAATATCTTGTACTCTTCTTTGTTTTCCAAAGAAAGATCTTTCAACCATCTGGGATAGTTCTTTAGGGATGGAAGTAAGGAAAACATGATTCAAATTTGGATCTACTCCAATCTGATAAAAAAGCTGAAGCGTTACTCGATAATGCTTATCAAGATGTTTCTTCTGAAGGGAGCAGCATTTTCTTTCGAAAAATTATCTTCTTTTCATCTCTATGAGATCAGTAGGTTTTCCCATAAAGACATGATACAAAAGAGTGATGGCATGGCCGAAATTATGTGACATCAGAAAATGAATATGGTCTTGTTCTGAAATTGATTGCCACCAAATTTTGAGACTTCCTGTGAATCTCGTAACAAAGTTGTAAAGGACATCATTCATATCATGGTTGGTGATGGACTGAGTATTCAACCAAGTATGAAAGTCTTCAAGTCTTTCTGGCCATTTATGATAAGGAATATCATCGATGGTGAAGAATTATTTTGATGCTATGGACACATGCCTAGCATGATTGCTTGTCTGACCATTTTCTGGGTCAGAATAGTTTGATTCCATTTCATCATCTGGAGGATCAGCCATGAATATTGATGAAGTTATTGGTGCCATAGGGAGAGAATCAACTGTAGGAATCGAGAAAGATGAAGAGGAGGAAAGAGATACTAAATCCGATTCAGTCTCAGGAGTAGTCTGCTCGGTTGGAAACAGAATTTGTTTTTGTGGAATGGCAGGATCAGGCTGTTGGGTAGTAGGATCAAGTTCCTAAGTACCCAAATCCTTTAGAAAAGATTCTAATGGATTAGATAACATCATCTGATCTGGCATTTCTTTGATAACAATCGAACTCGATTCTGTGGGAGGTATTTTTTTCTTTTCCTTTGTCCTTCTGCAGGGCCTTGAGACGATTTCGTATTTCTGCCATATCCAGTTCTCTTCTGTAGAGATATTTTGGAATAGTGGCAAAAATAGACGTATGTGGTGGTGGAGGTAAATACCCGGTTCTAACAGAAGGTGCCAATGGATCGAAAGGTCTGAACTTTCCTTCTTCAAGAAGTTGGATTTGCCTCTTAAGCTTTTCTATTTCTGGCTTTGGACTTTCGAGATAATGATACCCAAGATGCTGTCCTAATTCCAAGGCGTGAAGCCTTTTCTGGAATTCAGAAAGTATCTTTTTGGTGCTTTCATCATACCTTCGGAGATCTTGTTGCACATTTCTGATCTTGGAATCAATTGCCTTAAAGGCATTGTTTTGTGCCAACAGAGTCTCCGATTGCCAATTTAGAACGGCTTTAGCAACAGGAGTCTTTCTCTGTCTCCCATGTTCATCCACTTTAATGGAGGTTGCTATTTTTGGGGCATGACGATATTTGTTTTGTGGGTCAATGAATTCCTTGGGAGCAGGAAATGATAGTTTAGAATTTTCTCTGGCAAGAGGGGGAAAATCAGCATCATGGAACATGGCAATGGAAGAAGTGGGTGGTGTGTCTGCTGGGGCTTCAAGCGGATAAGAATGCTTCTTAGCCCATTTCAGGGGATTGGCTTATAAAACAGAGAGGGAGCTTGTTTTTTTTTTTAGTAGGAGATGGTGGGGGTGATTTTGGCGGATCTAGTGAGGCTTGGGATGTGGTATTGAACTCTGGTGGTGGAGATGGTGCATAAGAAACCATGAACTGGTATTTATCACACTCACCAAGAGTATCAACGAAGGGATCTCCGTTTAAGTACCTTTGATACACCTTATCCTTTGGTTTTTTCCGTCGAGGTGGAGGTCTTGCAAGAGGGTCTACCTCATCAGGAGAATTTGTACAGTAAGAACATTGGCAAAAAGGATCCCAAAAAAAAATTACCATAGTTGTCTTTATAGTAATGGACAGGATGTCCATCACCATTGAAGTGTCTAACAAGCTTTTTTGGATCTGGCTCAGAAATTGATTCAGGAACACATGATTCAATCATGAAGAGGGTCTAGAAGATAGAAGGACTTTCTTCCTTTTCCTTGCCAAATTTGATGATAACAGTTCCATCTTTTTTTCGTACAAACTCTGAGTTCATAAACTGAAAAGGCTTGTTATGTTGATGTAGCTTTTCATAGTTGGTAATCCAAGTCTCTGGAAGGAGCTTGGCCAACGTATCCTTTGGGATATGTCTGGGAACATGGATGCAGGACGCCTGATCATTTTGCATAGGGATGAATAACGCATCTTCATTACCATTGTTGAAGTTAAGATCAAGAGCATAGTTCTGCACTCGATAAACCATCTGGTAATGTAGGGTTGCAGTTACAAAGTCAGCAATTTGAGGGGCTCCAGTGAGCTGGACTTGAACTTTCAAAAAAGAGAGTAGCTGGGGGTCTGAAAGAGCAATGTTGGCATGAATATTGATTTTCATGAGTATCAGATAGTTATTTACTTTTTGGTGATTGATTTATGACTATACTTGAGAGCTGAGCACATGATATGGTATTATAATAAATAAATGTGCATTATATCATATCACAATTGGTATTATGATTGATATAATGAATTATATAAAAATGTTAGCATTGTCTAGTATTTATAGAAATTAAGATATTTGTTATATTATGATTAATACAATCTTTAATCATGAAAGTTTAATGGTAGACAACTACCATTGTGTTAATATTTTAATAAATAATGAGGTATTAGCATAATTTGACACATCACTTAGTAGATCAATTTTGTAAACTAATTTTAGTAAGTCTAGTATTTTCCATCTTTCGCTGGTATGCCAATTTTAATTGTCAACATATTCATCTTATTTAGTTGGATGAACGGTGGAATGGATAGAATATACTGTATGAGGATGCGGATATACTCGCAATATTATGTCAAATGACATAGAAAAGATATAGGATTTGTTTGACTATCATGTCGGAAAACTAAAACCTCATGCACAATATATTATTGATTGCATTTGACAACTTCTAATTACACGTAATGTAATTAATTATTTTATGTAAAAAAATCATCTAATATGCTATGTAAGGAAGGATTTACTTAGTTAAGTCACAAAATGTTCAATGGGACAATAACACTGTTAAAACCTTTAATTTTAGAGAGAGAGAGAGAGAGAGAGAGAGAGAATCTACCTGAGGAGCAACCATGATATAGCCATGAGAAGAAACATGTTGGATGAGCTGCGAGTAGAAGGAAGTTTCCATCATATAACCATGGAGAAGCAACATAACAGGGAATTCTCTGGCAACTTCAGCCGGAGATCCGATCAGAAGAGGCTTTGGAGGCGGATTCACGAGACTGGAAGACGATGTGTCTACCGATATAAGCACAGTCTTGTACTTTCCAGACAAAAACACGTCGGTAGTCGCTGTTGAAGCGGCCATGGCTGAAATCTCCGGTAATAGCTTCTAAATTCCTGTGTGAATTTGTAGTGATAAGTTTCGCCATATGATGCATGTATTTATAAATAGTCAATTCTGAGGACAGACTCAAGGATTTTGTGGACATAAAATGGCCTCTTTTAAACATGATTTAAATGAAACACGTGAGGCTTGAAACGCAGACAAATTAAAGCCATCACCATGGGACCATTTATCCACCTAACCGGCCATATCAGGCGGAAGAGAGAATTTTACTGTCGATGAAATAAATTTGGAAATTTTTGCCAAAAGAAATAAATTTGGAACTTGTAACTAATTGATTAAGTTGCCAATATATAATTCACTTACTTTGATTTATGACAGACTTCATGATTTGGTCTGGAGAAAAGGACTATGGCTGAAGTTGGGCAACGATGGAAATTCAAAAGTTAAGTTGATACTGAATGATAACTAGATTAAGGGGGAACGGACCTAACACTAAACTTACACTTGAGCGGGAGATTGTTGATATACACATGAGAGTTATGTTGAAAAAGTCTCACATCAAATAATTGGTGTGACGTGAAGCAGTTAATGTATATTTAAGTTGGTTCATAACTTATTAATTTAAGCTTTTTAATGAAAATGGGTTCACAGGCCTAGACTTGAGCTCCCGATCTCTCCTAGACAGTAGCACTTCTGCTACTTTGGTAATGCAGGCTTGAGTGCCTCGGTGCCCCTAGTGAGCACACTAAAGTGAGAGCAGAGATGAGAGACATAAGACAGATATTTAGTGGGGGAGAGAGGGAGGAGGACCCGTGGAGGTTGACGTTGGCACATGGCGAGAGAAGCTGGGATAGTGCCACCTTTTTTTTCCAACAGAACTCCAATACTTTTTAACTTGTCTAATTTATTCCTTGAACTTGCATAACTATTGTTATTAATCAAGTCCCTCCTACTCTAAATCTAGTTTATTGGAGCTCAACTATCTATTGAAGTATCGATACCAAGAAGGCGTCTAATATTGAAAACTCGAGTGCAATACTTATGTCGAGACATCTAATAGCACCAGGTTCTGTGGGCATAAGTAAATTCGGACCCAACAGACGTACAATCCCAATTAATAGGATTTGGAGTCAAACACTTGCTTAGAGAAGGTATGCAAATTCAAAGATTCGATTACGCAAATTAATTGAAATAGTCTAATGGAAATAATATAATGCACAATCTCATGAACTAAAAGTAAGACTTTTCACCATGAAAAAACTTATCTAAAACAACGAAGGCGTGTCGACGAGACATTTTAACATTCTTCAATTGAGTGGATCCTAGCAGGGTAGGAGTATTATAACATATCGCTCTCAAGGGACTAAGTAGCATCTTTTATGCACACGTGTTATGAGTGTTTGAAAAATTGATATTCGCAAGTTAAGCGAAATCACTTTTGTTATGAAATATTTGAATAATTACTTTTTAAAGAAGTTATTGGTGAAACTGCACTGTGTCCACGGAAATTGTATATGTTGAAATTTTAATAAGGAATCACGTTAGAGATAAAATAGAATTATTAACTTAGGCGTTTATCCATGGGTATAACAATTGTAAATCAGTATTTGCAAATATTTTCCGGGTCGCGTTTTTTCCACTCCTCATTTAGCTTTGACCCTCCCATTTATAGTGTATTGACTATATTACCCCTCGTTTTTCCATATTGTACCTGCAAAGAGTCAAAATTCGGGGCTATTTGAGATTTTTTTTATTTTTATTTGTTTCTTCTTCTTCTTCTTCTTTTCACTTTCCTATTTCATCTCAGTGATTTTGTTAATTAGGGACCTTGGATCTCATGATGTCGCCATCTCTGGCGATAGTTCCTTAACGAGAGTGTCAAGGTCTTTATCATCCTGGGTGACCAGTTATCGATGCATCAAAGTTATCCTCTTCATATTCAAATCTTTGCTCACGTTGTCTGTGGGCTCGAGCACCCGGATCATCCTATTCCAATTCTCAAAAATCACCACAAGAATTAAAGTATCATCATGGAGAATTACATCTCAAGGAAGATCTTGCCGGCATAGGGGTGGTTCTACGAGACATGCCGAGGGTTTGTGAGGAGCAATGGTGAGGTAGAAAGGAAGCTCGTGAGGCTCTGTGAGATCACCCAATTGTTAATGTGCATGGAGGTGTTGAAGGAGGACGATGAAGAAGCGCCGGCAATACGCTTCAACATAAGAGAGAACAAGAAGAAGGAAAGTAGAAGAAAAAGAATAAATAAATTCAAAAAAGGACCCCCACATTTGAGGCTATGTGGGGTGCAACATTCAAAGGAAGAAAAAGCGATGGGTAATATGGTTAATACACTGTAAAATGGAGAGTTTAAGACGTATGAAGGCAATGGGGATTACACAGAAAATAACAGGACGAACCAATACAGGAACTAAACAAATAGCCCAAGCAAACAAAAGTCAAGACAAAATGACCTAGCAAAGTCAGCAACAACCCCCGGCCATCGAGCTCGCCAAGATCACGATGCCCCCAAGCTTTGATGAGCATGGAGGAGGAGATTTGGAGATGAGGTGCGCTTTGCATGGAGCGGCCGATGACAGTTCGACGGCAACGGTCACCTCAGCAATAGACGATCTTCGCGGGGGTGCCTGCTCCATGCTTGAAGAAGATGAAGTGGAACGGGACAGCGAGGATGAACGAACAGGGCTTGAAATTTTCCCTTCCTCTTCCATAGAAGAAGGAAATAGATGAATAAAAAGTAAGAAAATTCAGAAAAACAGCATTGCTTCGGGTAAAGTTGTTTATACTAAGGGTGTGTTTGGGAAAGCTAGTTTTTTTAGGCCAAATAAAGTGTGTTTGGCAAATTTTTATTGAACCCCATTTTCCAAATGCAAGCCTTCTAAAGTAGCTGAGGATACCTTGAGCCATTGCCTTCTGGGCATGCTGAGCGACTGCTCATCTTCTTCTTCTCCATTGAAGAGGACTGGCATAACTACGAGTGGTCGCCGGCGAAGGGCAGGTAGTCACTAGCAAAGGGCAAGTAGTTGGGTGACCCCGGTGACTGTTGTGGTGACCAAATCTATCGTGCAACCTCCATGAAGGGCTACCTAAGGTCGCGCGACCAGATAGCCCTCACCAAGTTCACTCGACTTTTGGCAACCCAGATCTGGGTCATAGCAAGGTCACGCGACCTCTGGCGACCTAGTGCGATCTCGCCGCAACCCAAATTTGGGTCACCGAAGGTCGTGCGACCTCATTGAGCGCGACTCAAATCTGGGTCGCTAGGTCGCCGATCGCACAACCTACCTCTAGTGACCCAAGCAACCTAGATTTAGGTCGAGCAAGGTTACGCAGAGATCGGGGCTGCTTGGTCACCTCCTCATCGAAGGTCACTCGAACCCAAGCAGCCCTCGCCAGTGGTCTTTGGGGGCTGTGTGAGGTCTTGCAACCTCATAGGTCAGCCACCAGTGACAGAATTCGATCGCCTGCGGCTATCTGCCCTGGCCGACAAACTTTTTATTTTTTTTCTTTTGATGAATTTTTTTTAATCACAAAAGTCTTTTATAAATATAATCTCTCCGAGCGTTATTTTACTTAAAGGTACTTCACAATAGATTTTTAAATTACAATTTAACAAACACAATTTACATTTTGAAAAATTCCTTTAACTTAAAGTCCTTTGTATTTTTTCAAAGGTTTTTCCCAAAAGTCTAACCAAACGCACCCTAAATACTTGGCCATAAAAGGTAGGGTCAGTAAAAGGTAAGGTAGTCGACGGTGACTGCATAATCATGTCAAAAACCTTAGGCTAAACTTGGCTGAGAACAAGAAGTTTTGATTTTATTTTTACTCAAAAGTTTAGGACTAAATTAATTCTATTAAAAAATTCAAAACTAAAAGAATCCGTATAATAAATTTACAACCGAATTTACAATGTTTCTTGCAATAAACACAACTGTTCAACATGCATGTTGGAATTCAAGTCAGCGGAAGACAACTTACCTTTATCCGATGCGCAAACAACAATTAGCCCCGAAACGAACGTTGAATTGCGGATGAATCACAAACAAAAATACTTCACTTTGGTCTGAATGCGATCACGAGGAAAGTACCCGATTTCCACAGCGTAAATGCCGTTTGTTCTTTGTAAAAGTGAAAATGGAATGCCTTCTTCTTTAATGGAAAGGGAGAGAAATTTTGGTGCGAATGATTTGCCAACCGGTGCCAATGGTTGTCTACAAAAGACTTATATACGACACCCTTCATACCTTGTTGAAAGTTATATTCTCATCATAACGTATTAAGTCGATACGATACAATCCAATCGCACTCCATCATGGACGTACTAGCTAAAGTACAACAATCCGCTTAACCTCCAACTAGCCCACTTGGAATCTCATCTACATTAGAATCTGAAGAATGTCACCATAAGTTGGAAGCAACATATTGGGGCAAGAGCAAGTCTCTGCTCGATGCTCACTTGGCTTGTTACTCCCTACTTGATGCTCGACGCTCACCCCATTCGACACTCGTCACCCGCCTCTCTTAGCTGCTCACTCGTCACGGAATCCATAGGGTCGGTCTGGTTCTCGCTTGCCTTTTCAGAGAGTACAAAAAAATGAAACAAAAAATTATCGGTTGGTCTTGAGTTGACCCTAGAATCGGACTAAACCCATTGGGTCGGTCTGGTCCTCGATTGCCTTTTTAGATGTACAAAAGATTAAATAAATAAATTATCGGTTGGTCCCGAGTTGACTGTGGAACCGAACTGAACCCACTGGGTTGATCTAGTCCTTGGTTCCAAGCTCAATAAGGTCAATCCTCGGTCCCAAGAATTGAAGACTAACACTATGCGGGTTGATCCTAGGGTTAGGGGGTGAGTCGGCCCAACCCGGATCATGCTCACCCCTAATTTTGTCTCAAAATAACTCACCCCTAATTTTGTCTCAAAATAACTCTTGTGCTCGCTATAGTTTGGCAAAATAAAAACTAAACAATCATGACTTGTGGATGATGCGTATCTCATATGCCCTAACACCATCTCATTTCTGGCTCATTTATATTTGATCATTCATTTCGTATTTTTATGGTTTGGTGTCTTTATATAATGATTGATTTATTTCTACATTTTTTATCTTTATATTTTTTTCTCTAAATGTGCTCTCTCTGTTTTTTTTTTTTTTCATCTCAGGCTGAGTAATGCAGATCAATTGAAAATGAAATTTAGAATAAGGCATGAAATCAACCCCAACCTAATTCAAACCTAGAAATTTTGAGCCAATCCGGTTTGGGGATTAACAAGTAGATCGATCTAATTTAGTTCATAGAATTTTCGCTCACCTTGAGTAGAATCTTAAACAAACAAAGCTTTTAATCACCTTAAAGGCAACTCTTTTTCGTTAAAAACAAAACCAATTTGTTATAAAAAAAAATGAAGCCCGTGAACTTACCTTGTAACCACTTGATAGGTGAAACTAAAAAGAAAATTCTAGTAACTCAATTGGATTGGCTTGAAGGTCAGTTGCGAGGAGATTTAAAGGAAAATTTGAATTTAAAGTTAGTAAAGACTACTTGTAACTTTGCTTTATTTTTGCGAGATATTGGAAGGCCAAACATATATAGATTTGATTGTGTGAAGGTGGTGATACCTCGGCCAAGAGGAGCAAATGGGGTTGATTTTTTTTTTTTCGAAAATTGTCTCAAACTGTTTATTTTGGATCCGACAGTTCGCATATTTGCTCGCTAATTACATAAAAACCCTAGGAAAGCAAGAAGAATGTTTCAAACAATTATGAAGCCACACAAAGATTCAGTAGCTTGTCCAGCTCTGAAACGACAAAACGCATGGACCGACAACAGTTCCAAGAAAAATCTTCACCAACCAATTTCGCAAGCCAACCTCAACCGTGATCTGCAGAGGAGCAATGTCAGGCGAGGATGAGCTTGGCGAGGTTTGAGCGGACCTGGGGCGAGAGGAGCGTTGGGAGGCATTGCACAGCTAGTTCGTGGATGCCGCGACGTTGACGTCACCAATGGTGTCTATCTTGTATTGACAAGTCGAATACATATGATGTTACTGATTAATCAAAATTGAGACATATACATACGTGAAATCGAGTATGATAAGATTTATAACACACATAAAAATGGTGACTGATGGAGATAATACTCCACGTCATCAATGCCATGTAATATATTCATTAAAGTCTAGGTCATGTATACGTGGCAGACGAGTAGATCGTATCAAGCATAAGTTATACATGAAACCAAAAAAAAAAAGTAAACCAAATTGAATCGCTCACTCATTTTCACTCATTTCCATTGAGTACAAATATGCTATTCACACCCAACCCAATTCATGCCTAGTCCAACCCAACCTACTCAAATAACCCTTTATCTTAGGGTGCATTGATGAGCCCACCACGACGGACCACCCAAATCTTAGTCTCCGGGCCTGTGCAAGAGAGGCGAGACGTGGGCTATAAGCAGGCAGTTAATCCCACGTCTATGAAGGGTCACTCCATGATCCCATAGCACTGAAAATTTAGGGACAATGTTTCGAGAAAATAAATTGTTAGGAAAATATTTTTCTGAAAATATTGTTTATATCGTTTAAAATATTTAATAGAAAAATATTTTTATTGTCGATGATGATTTATGTCTAATTTATTTCGTGGACGATGAAAATTTATTTTGATAAACAATATAAGCGATGATTTATAAATAAAAGATTACACAAAAACCTTGGGCAAGCATGAAGGACATTTCGAACAGTTATGATGCCCCCCACAAAGCGTTCGGTGGCTTGTCCAGCTCCAAAGAAGACAAAACACATCAACCGACAGTTCCCAGAAAATCTTCACCCGACCAATTTTTCACAGGCGAGCCTCAACCGTGATCTGCACGGGAGCAATGTCGGGCGTGTCCTGCAAGGCCATGAGATCTCGATCGTCACCTCCCAAGTAGGCCCTCAAGAACGCCACCGCCGCCCCTCCCACGAACCTCCTCATGGGCTCCCTCGAGCTCCCGCTCTCGCACGTGCACGTGAGCGCCACTCCTTTTCCATTGGTGACGTCATCCACCATGTCCATGTGGCCGTAGTCTTTCGCGACGAAGTGCCAAGCAGGCGACCGGCACTTCTCGTAAAACTTCACGTGGTTCAGCCCCTTCGGCGCGCACGCCGGGAGGACCTTGTACTTCTTGTCCTCTCCCAGGCCCGACCCGACGACCATCACGGGCATGTTCAGGTCGAAGGACTGTGGGCCTTCGGTGAGGACGGGTGGTTTGCTCTGGAATTTACAGCAGCACAAGGCCAAGCCGTCGACGGGATCGATGCCGAGCAAGGCCGAGAAGGACAGGGTGAGCGGCGTCCATGATTTGCCGAGGGCGAGGGCGAAGGCGTCTTTGCCTCCGCGGCTGTGGCCAGCGAGGACGAGCTTGGCGAGGTTCGCGCTGACCTGGGGCGGGAGGGCGGCGGCGAGGCCTTGGGACAGCCAGTTCGTGGTCTCGGCTGCAGCGTTGATATCATCGGTGCTGTCACACCCGGCACGCTTGTAAAGCTGTTGAAGACGAGAAACTTGTTTTGATGAGTCAAAAACATTAGGGTTTTTCAGATTACGCATCTTTTGATGTTTATCTTGTTATGTGACATATGATATAACCGATTAATCAAAATTGACATGCATACGCACATCATGCCGAGTATGATGAAATTCATAGCACACAAATAATCATATCATTGATTGGGTTATACACAATGTCTTCACTGTCGATTCCATATACAAATTACTTTCTCTGATTCTAAGTTTGGGTCATGTGCATGTGGCAAATAAGTGGATTGCCTCAAGCATAAGTTATATGTGAATGCATATCAAATTGACCCGCTAACTCATATGCGCTCATTTCCATTAAATAAATAACATGCATTTCAAACCTTACCCAATTCAGACCTAATCTAAACCTACCCACTATGCTTTTACAGCACCACCTTGGTGTCGTGAAAATTTTAGAAAGCTCTAACAAAGAAATATTTCAAAAAACTTAGCATATTAATAAATTAAATCTAAAACTTCATCTATTTAGTATTAATTAAAATAGTCCAAAAATTAAAATAAGAGCAAGAAGTTTATCAAGAAAAAGCAAGAAAGATATATATAATATGAGAGAGAAAATATGCTAAAATTCAAATTCACGGCAACCGTTAAACGGTGATTGCTAGATGCTCCCTCCCTTTCTATTTGTTTGTCCAAGATGACGACGGGGTGTTTCATCGGTCTCTTGCTATTTCGGACAAAGTCGACGCAATAGTCACTCTCCATAGGGACGACGAACATCACCAACGTAGTTTGCACTGCATAAGATAAGATTTTTAATCTTAGACCCAAGTTCCCCCTAATTTATACTTTTGAACTTATAATTTTCAAATGTACTTTTTCTTAATTTCGTCTCAAGCTTAGTAACATGGACCAACCGAAAATGAAATTCAGAATCAGGCTGAAACCAACCCCGGCCTAATTCCAACCCAGATATTCCAAGCCAATCCGGTCTTGGTATTTCAACTTCCTGAGGTTTTTTTTTTTTTTTTTGGCGCCCTTATGGTCTAAGGTGGACTCCTTTTTCTCTATAAATAATCATAATAATTTGAAATTTTCACCTATTACTCATTTGAACTGGACCACTTCTACCACTGGACAAGATACTTCCAAGAAATGACGAGCTTTGTCCAGGCTTTAATCATTTTGTACCACGTACTATGCAGGCGGGGCAGGCCTCAGTGCCGTGTTGAGGCCCCACCAATCCATGTGATCAGCTTTGATCACAGCCACCCATAAGGGTGCGAATGGTAACGTTTTATTCTTTTTTGTTAAGGGGGGAACATAAATAAAAAAAAAATGTTTACGTTAGGAGAACAATTTTTGAACAAAAGAACGCATTTGGTAACGTTTGTTCCGGGGAATAAAAAATGAATAGAAACATGTTTGGTAAATTTTATTCTTTTTTTATTTCTTTTAATTTTTTAAACATTTTTATTTTATTTTTCATTTTTCCTTTCTTTTTTTTTTTTTTTTTCGGCGGTCCCGGCCTCCGGGCGATCGGCCGACGGGCGGCGGCACCTCGCCCGGCCCACGCGAGGCTCGGGCCCCGGCGAACTCGGGCTCGCCGCGCCGGTGACGCTCCGCGAGGTCGCCGACCCTCGAGGGCGTCGCAAGCCGGCCCTCATCCACGGTCGCCGCCATGGCCGAGGCGCGGCAAGCAAAAGAAAAAGAAGAAAAAAGAAGAAGAAAAGAAGAAGAGAAGAAGAAGAGAGAGAAGAGAAAAACATTTCTTCATTTTTGTTTTACGGAATAAAAACAATGATTTGTTGTTTCTTTTTTTGTTCTTATTTTGTTCCGGAAACAAAAAAAAACAAAAAAAGAACATAAACGCAACCAAACGCGCGTTTCGTTTTTTTTTTGTTAGAACAAAATCCGCACAGAAGTGTTCCAGAAACGTTTCTTTGGAACGTTTCCATGCACGCCCAAAGCTTTCTTTCTCTCTTTTAAATTTTGAAAATATTTAGACCTTTTTATGTGTATTTAAATTGCTGTAAGATACTAACAATAAGTTAATTGCTTCACATGAATATTTGATTTTCATGAGTATCAAATAGTTATTTAACTTTTGGTGATTGATTTATGATTATACTTGAGAGCTGAGCACATGATATGGTATTATAATAAATAAATGTGCACTATATCATATCACAATTGGTATTATGATTGATATAATGAATCATATAAAAATGTTAGCATTGTCTAGTATTTATAGAAATTAAGACATTCGTCATATCATGATTAATACAATCTTTAATCATGAAATTTTAATGGTAGACAACTACCATTGTGTTAATATTTTAATAAATAATGAGGTATTAGCACTAATTTGACACATCACTTAGTAGATCAATTTTGTAAACTAATTTTAGTAAGTCTAGTATTTTCCATCTTTCGCTGGTATGCGACAATCTTAATTGTCAACATATTCATCTTATTTAGTTGGATGAACGGTGGAATGGAAATAATATACTGTATGAGGATGCAGATATACTCGCAATATTATGTCAGATGACATAGAAAAGATATAGGATTTGTTTGACAACCATGTCGGAAAACTAAAACCTCATGCACATTATGTTATTGATTGCGTTTGACAACTTCTAATTACACGTAATGTAATCAATTATTTTATGTAAAAAATCATTTAATCCGCTATGTAAGGAAGGATTTAAAGGAAGGATTTACTTAGTTAAGTCACAAAATGTTCAATGGGACAATAACACTGTTAAAACCTTTAATTTTAGAGACAGAAAGAGAGAGAGAGAGAGAGAGAGAGAGAGAGAGAGAGAGAATCTACCTGAGGAGCAACCATGATATAGCCATGAGAAGAAATATGTTGGATGAGCTGCGAGTAGAAGGAATTTTCCAACAAATAACCATGGAGAAGCACCATAACAGGGAATTCTCCGGCAACTTCAGCCGGAGATCCGATCAGAAGAGGCTTTGGAGGTGGATTCGCGAGACCGGAAGACGATGTGTCTATAAGCACAGTCTTGTACTTTCCAGACAAAAACACGTCGGTAGTCGTTGTTGAAGCGGCCATGGCTGAAATCTACGGTAATAACTTCTATAATTCCTGTGTGAATTTGTAGTGATAAGTTTCGTCATATGATGCATGTATTTATAAATAGTGAATCCTGAGCACAGACTCAAAAGGATTTTGTGGACATAAAACGGCCTCTTTTAAACATGACTTAAATGAAACACGTGAGGCTTGAAACGGAGAAAAATTAATGCCATCACTAACCATCCATCCACCCAACCGGCCATATCAGGCGGAAGAGAGAATATTTTACTATCGATGATATAAATTTGGAAATTCTTGCCAAAAGAAATAAGTTTGGAACTTGCCAATATATAATTCACTTACTTTGATTTATGACATAGCAATGCAAGCCCGACAACAGACTTCATGATTTGGTCCAGAGAAAAGGACTAGGGCTGAAATTGGGCAATGATGGAAATTCAAAAGTTAAGTTGATGTCGAATGATACCTAAATTAAGGGGGAATGGACCTAACACTGAACCTACACATAAGAGGGAGATGGTTGAGATACACATGAGAATTACGTTGAAAAACTCCCACATCGAATAATTGGTGTGATTTGAAGTGGTTAATGTATATTCAATTTAGCTCATAACTCATTAGTTTAAGCTTTTTAATGAAGGTGGGTTCACAGGTCTGGACTTGAGCTCTTGATATCTCCTAGACAGTAGCACTTCTGCTACTTAGGTAATGCAGGCTTGAGTGCCTCGGTGCCCCTAGTGAGCACGCTAAAGTGAGAGCAGAGATGAGAGAGAAACATGAGACAGAGATTTAGTAGAGGAGAGAGGGAGGAGGACCAATGGAGGTTGACGGTGGCACATGGCGAGAGGAGCTGGGATAGACAGTGAGAGGAGTAAAGATCAGCGCGACGACGAGCAGCGGCTTGGTCCTAGTAGAGAAGCTCTTAACATGGAGGTGGTGGCTGGCACAGCATGGAAGGTGTGCTGGTAGAGATTCATTGAGAGTTCGAGCATTTTGAGATGTGTGAGTGCTAGGGCTTCCTAGGCTTTCAAAAAAAGGCAATTCAATTATTTTAGTTTTTTTTTTCGTTCGGACAATTCAATTATTTTAGTTGGGGCGAGGTATGTCATTTGTAGTAGAAGAAATAGAGATAAGTTTTGGCTCATGTGATTTCCACACATCAAATAGTTTTAGACACGCTCTAAAATTTAAATGGTCCAAATTAGTTCTTACTACAATTTCATCTGTTGATGATAGAGGAAAATACACATTTAACATATATCAATCAATTTAATGATTTTTATCAACCTTGTCTCTTCTTCTTTCATTTTTAATTCAAACAAATTTCACATGTTCGTTACTTTGTTTTTTACGAAAGTAATCTAAGATTCAAGTATTTAATAAATTTAATGATCGGGATTCTAATTTAACAGAATATAAATAAAATACATTATTTTCAATTTATCTCTAAAGTTCAATGGCTAGCAACTCCTTCTAATAGACGATTCTTTAGTTCAAGTTTTTTAAGGGGATTTTTTTTTTTTTTTTGGTTAAAGATATGAACTCATTACTATTATAATTTATATTTCAAATTATTAGTTAATAAAAATACCAACAAGGTTCGACTACTTACAAAAAATCCTTTTCAGAAATCAGCTTAAGCACATTAGTAAGTAGGAGAGAGAAAATGAAGCCTATGTAAGAAACAAACTGGAAAAAATCAAAAGATGATGGACTAAAGCATCGGTTTTTAATTGATACGAATGTCTTGTATTTGTATGATAATGTGCGGTTTTTGCATCTTTATAAATAGCAATTTTCACCCTTTCCAATTTTAATTCTAATTAGACAGTTCTCGTGAGGTTATTTTTGTCGACTCAGTAAGACATGGAGTATTATAGCCAATTAGGGCGTGTAAGCAGCATTTGTCATAGGCAAAAACTTGGGTATGTTTTTAACAAATCCCTTTTGATAAATTCACCTCTCGAGACTATGTCTGTATGATGACAATGAGTGGTATCATAACGAGCATGCAATGATTGATTATCCAAACACAGGCCATAAGAATTCGATTTCATAAATCCATTGGTTCAATTTAGTAGCTAAGAAAACACTTTTGGTGTGTTGATTAGGTGCATAGAGTAGAGACAATTTTATTTTCTCTATCACTAGCCTGAGTTTATGCTAAAACACAAAAACTCAAATTCATGACATAAGTGGTACGATGGGCTAGATTGGACCACATTTTAGGAATTGAGAATTTGCTGGTCCCCCAATGACTTAATTTTTTCAATGTGTCCACCGAAATGGCCACATGGCTTTTAAAGCCCAATCAGCGGTCCCTAGTGAAGTGTGGCCCATATTATAAATCCGAAAATATACCTAAGGAGAGTGTACCCGAATACCTATTACTCAACATTTGGTAGGTGGCCAATGATTTTGTCCCTTTTTGTATGAAAAAACGGGACCACGTCTTGCGGGGAAAGTATCAAAAATTCTAAATTTATTACATCGATACAAATTCAATTCTAAATTTTTTAAATTTGATCAATTTAATCGTAAACATTTTCACACGGCATCAATTGGTCCATTCAATCAATTTAGACCGAAAATCATTGATGTGGACAATGACCATTCTATATTTTATGGCTGGCATTGACATAGTTAGTTCTAAAATATATTTTTATTATTTGGTGAAGTTTTTATAATTTTTTGTTCTTTCTTTTTTCCTTCATTTTGGGCCAATGAGGGCCACAACCCTCACCAAATATAGGCATGGATAATTTTGTTGTTTTTATCACTAGCCCGAATTATCAAATTATTAAAAAATTCAAAAAGTTAACTAAATATTATTCAAAATGTTCTTGTCAACATCAGCCATGCGCCGATGTCAGACAACCGACGTCCATAGTTACAACTTTCAATTTAAATTGGTCCTATAGACTCAATTAATATCAATGTAAAAAGGCTTAAGACCAAATTAATCCAACGGTAAAATTTAAGATTGAATTGATATCAATGCAATAGGTTTAAGACTTATTTTGTATTTTTTTCCCCACATCTTGCTTTGATCAACTTTGCAAAATTAGTTGTACAATAGGGAAGAAGAGCTCCAAATTAAAATCCAACAATTGGTTGGAATATATACAAATTAATCGAGAGATAATGACACAATAAATATCGTAACTTTCTTACAGCAATCACTTAAGTGCTATAACTTCTAAAAAAAAGTTCACTTAAGTACCATAACTTTTCATCGATCACTTAATTGTCAAAAAATTTAAAAATTGTTCACTCATGTACTGGAAATCTGATATGGCATAACACTTGTGGTAAACATTTTTAAAAAGTCATGACACTCAAACAATTGATTGAAAAATTATATGGCACTCAAGTGATCGGAAAAAGGTTATGACATTTAAGTAAGCATTGTGTATAAGTTATGGCATTCAAGTGATTGAAAGAAAAAGTTATGGCACTTAAGTGAGCATCGTACAAAGTTATGATATTTGTGGTATCCTTCCTATTGTATCATATGAATTGCGCAATCAAGTATCATATGAATTGTGCAACTGATTATACACATGAGAATTACGTTGAAAAAGTCCCACATCGAATAATTGGTGTGATGTGAAGTGGTTAATGTATATTCAAGTTAGCTTATAACTCATTAGTTTAAGCTTTTTGATGAAGGTGGGTTCACAGGTCTGGACTTGAGCTCTCGATATCTCCTAGACAGTAGCACTTCTGCTACTTAGGTAATGTAGGCTTGAGTGCCTCGGTTCCCCTAGTGAGCACGCTAAAGTGAGAGCAGAGATGAGAGAGAAACATAAGACAGAGATTTGGTGGAGGAGAGAGGGAGGAGGACCAATGGAGGTTGACGATGGCACATGGCGAGAGAAGCTGGGATAGACAATGAGAGGAGTAAAGATCAGTGCGACAACGAGCCGTCAGCTTCATCCTAATAGAGAAGCTCTTAACATGGAGGTGGTGGCTGGCATAGCATGGAAGGTGCTGGTAGAAATTTATTGAGAGTTCGAGCATTTTAAGATGTGTGAGTGCTAAGGCTTCTTAGGGTGCATTTGGATGGGCATTTGGAAAGCCCATTTAGCTCCCAAAGCCCCTTCAGCCAAAATATGGGTGTTTGGCAATCAATTTCAAGGAGCTTTCAAATGAAAGCTAGCCCTTAGAAATGTTGAAAGCCCAAGGTTGGTAGGGACTAGCCTTGAGCTTTCAACATTCTACCAAATGTTAAAAACATTTTTTTTCTTCCTAAACTACCCTCATTAATTTTTTATATTTTCGTTATTGCCCCTATATTTATTTATTTTTTAAATGAAAAAGGAGCAGTCCTTCTTCGGACCGGCAAAGGGCGACGGCCGCCGGCGTGCCAAATCTGGTGCCGACAACCGTTGGCTAAGGTCGCCTGAGATCGAGGGACCTCCGACGAGGGTCGCTTGACCCAACCGAGGGCCGCCCGGAGGTCGCCCGACCTCGGGTCTCGCGGTCGCTTCGACCCGGGGCCGCACAACGAGTCAAAAGACCCTAGTCGCCCGAGGTCGAGGGTCGACGACGGTCGAACGACCTCGGATGCCGAGGTCGAGCGACCTCCGCCGCGCGACCCTCGCTAGGTCACGCGACCTCGGGCAACCTCAGCTGACGGCCGCCAATGCCAGATCTGGCTCATCGGCGGCCGCAACCCTTCGCCGGTCCAGCGAAGGGTTTAGCTGAATTTTCAAAAAAAAGAAAAAAAAAAAAAAATATAATATATTATATATACCCATCAAAGCCCCTTGTAAAAGTTATTTTTACCAAACGCACATTCAACTCAAAGTTCATTTGCAAAAAAATTTTACCAAACACAATTGCATTTTTCCCAAGTAGCTTTGGGCTTTCAGCATTTGTATTGGACTCAAAGCCCATCGCAAATCTTTGAACCAAACGCAAAGATTGCTTTCGAAAAAAGGCATTTCAATTATTTTAGTTGGGGCGAGGTATGTAATCTGTAGCAGAAGAAATAGAGATAAGTTTTGGCTCATGTGATTTGCACACATCAAATAGTTTTAGACATGCTCTAAAATTTAAATGGTCCAAATTGATTCTTACTACAATTTCATTTATTGATGATAGAGGAAAATACACATTTAACATATATCAATCAATTTAATGATTTTTATCAACCTTGTCTCTTCTTCTTTTATTTTTAATTCAAACAAGTTTCAGATGTTCGTTACTTTGTTTTTTTACGAAATTAATCTAAAATTCAAGTATTTAATAAATTTAACGATTGGGATTCTAATTTACCCGAATATAAATAAAATACGTTATTTTCAATTTCTCTCTAAAGTTCAATGGCTAACAACTCCTTCTAATAGACGATTCTTTAGTTCAAGTTTTTTAAGAGGATTTGGGGGGGGGGGGGGGGTTAAAGATATGAACTCTTTACGATTATAATTTATATTTCAAATTATTAGTTAATAAAAATTCCAACAAGGTTCGACTACTTACAAAAAATCCTTTACAGAAATCAGCTTAAGCACATTAGTAAGTAGAAGAGAGATAATGAAGCCTATGTAAGAAACAAACTGGAAAAAATCAAAAGATGATGGACTAAAGCATCGGTTTTTAATTGATACGGATGGTCTTGTATTTGTATGATAATGTGCGGTTTTTGCATCTTTATAAATAGCAATTTTCGCCCTTTCCAATTCTAATTCTAATTAGACAGTTCTCTAAGGTTATTTCGTCAACTCAGTAAGGCATGGAGTGTTATAGCCATTTAGGACATGTAAACAGCATTTGTCATAGGCAAAAACTTGGGTATGTTTTTACAAATCCCCTTTGATAAAGTCACCTCTCGAGACTATGTCTGTATCGTGACAATGAGCAGATTATAATGAGCATGCATTGATTGATTGTCCAAACACAGGCCATGAGAATTCGATTTCATATATCCAATGGTTCAATTTAGTAGCTAAGAAAACACCTTTGTTGTGTTGATTAGTTGCATAGAGTAGAGACAATTTTATTTTCTCTATCACTAGCCTGAGTTTATGCTAAAAAACAAAAACTCAAATTCATGGCATAAGTGGTACGATGGGCTAGATTGGAGCACATTTTAGGAATTGAGAATCTGCTGGTCCCCCAATGACTTAATTTTTTCAATGTGTCCACCATTTGAGACGGCCACATGGTATTTAAAGCCCGATTAGCAGTCGACAATGAAAGGTGGTCCATATCATAAATGCGAGAATATAGGAAAGGTGAGTGTACCGAATACCTATTACTCAACATTTGGTAGATGGCCAATGATTTTGTCCCTTTTTGTATGAAAAAACGGGACCACATCTTGTAGGAAAAGTATCAAAAATCCTAAATTTATTACATCAATACTAATTTAGTTCTAAATATTTTAATTTGATCAATTTAATCGTAAACATTTTTATATTGGTACCAATTTAGTCTATCCAACCAATTTAAACCGAAAATCATTGATGTAGACGCTTGCCTTTCTATATTGCACGACTAACATTGACATAGGTATTTCTAAAATATATTTTAATTATTTGGTGAAATTTTTATAATTTTTTGTTTTTTTTTTTTTTGTTCTCTTTTTTTCTTTTTTCTTTCTTTCTTTTTTCCTTCATTTTGGGCCAATGAGCGCCACAACCCTCACCAATCTAGGCATGGATAATTTTCTTATCTTTATCACTAGCCTAAATTATCAAATTATTAAACAATTCAAAAAATTATTAAAATATTATTATTCATGTCGGCGTTAACGTTACGTTGACATCCATATTTATGATTTTTGGTCTAAATTGGTCGGATAGACTAAATTAATATCAAGGTAAAAAGGTTTAAGACCAAATTAGTTTAATTGACATCCATGATTATGATTTTTGGTCTAAATTGATCAACTTTGTAATATTAGTTGTACAATGGGAAGAAAGAGCTCCAAATAAAAATCCAACAATTGGTTGGAATAAAACCCCGTCGCGCACATCCCACTTCTGATCGATAAATTAATATCAAGGTAAAAAGGTTTAAGACCAAATTAGTTCAATTATAAGGTTTATGATTGAATAAAATCCCTATTTATCATAATCAAAACTCAATTTGCCACATCCATTCATCAAATTCAAATTTAAACAAAATAATTTTCAGAATTTATTAAATAATTAAAATTGGTTGAAACAAAATAAATTCCAGAAAATTTTCGGAATTTATTAGATAATTAATTTTATTCCGAAATTTATTTAAATAATAATATTTTAATAATTTCGAATAAATATATATTCTTAAATTATTTAATAATTTCGGAATACTTAAATCAATAAAAAACTAATTCCTTTAAGTCACATCAAAGCTTATATTAATATAAATATACTTAACTTTAAACTAAACACAATTTAACTTAATTAAACACCCTAATCTAATCATCAACCAAATAAACTAATCTAACCATCTAAATTTACTTAACTTAAACTAAGCACACTTAGGGCATCATTAACCGTCTAATCAAGATTTAGTGAGCTAAACTCATCGGATTAGCGAGCCGAGCGGACCAAAACGACAAGGACGCCAAGGGGAACAACTTTCCTCAAAGCGGGCCAAGCATCCGGCCTTGGGAAGCCGACCAAAACGGGCCAAACGCCCGCTGCCATACCCATTTTTCTGCTCATATGACTGCTGGTTGGGGGCGGATTTAGGGTCGGAGGGGCTAAGGGAGTAGCTTTTGTAGTCTTTTTCCCCACATCTTGCTTTGATCAACTTTGTAATATTAATTGTACAATGGGGAAGAAGAGCTCCAAATTAAAATCCAACAATTGGTTGGAATATATACAAATTAATCGAGAAATAAGGACACCACGAGTATCGTAACTTTCTTACAGCAATCACTTGAGTGCTAGAATTTTATTTTTTTTTCAATCATTTAAGTGATATAACTTCTTAAAAAAGTTCACTTAAGTGTCATAACTTTTCATCAATCACTTAATTACCAAAAAATTTTAAAAATGTGCACCCATGTGCTAGAAATCTGATGTGGCATAGCACTTGTGGTGAACATTTTTAAAAGGTCATGGCACTCAAATAATTAATTGAAAAATTATATGGCACTTGAGTGATCAGAAAAAGATTATGAAACTCAAGTAAGCATTATACATAAGTTATGGCATTCAATTGATTGAAAGAAAAAGTTAAGCACTTAAGTTATACAAAGTTATGATATTTGTGATATTCTTGCTATTTTATCATATGAATTGCGCAATCAAGTATCATATGAATTGTGCAACTGATTATGTAGGCCACTCACATTTCGTAAATTTCAATGATCGTAATTGCACTTCGCCATTGTCTTTGGATATCACTAAGAGAAATTGGAAATTGGGCGTGAAATGTTCATAAATGTCCTTTGGTCTCTGAACTTGCAATTTTTTTTTTTGGCCGATGCTATTTTCACCATTTAAATGAAAAAAAAAATCCACTCTATTTACAATAAAAAGACAAAACTACCATCAATCTTTCAATACCGATGCTATTTTCACCATTTTAATGAATAAATCCACTCTATTTAAAATAAAATAAAAAAAAAAAAACTACCCTTAATCTTTCAATAACAATTTAAAGTGATAGCTCCACACCTTTTTTACTATTTCTCTTTAAATCTAGTTATCATAATTAAGTATTTCACATGTTTTGTTTTTTAGTATATTAAAGAAAAGTGCATTCTTAGATATTCCTATAAGTTTCACATATTTCATGTAATATTTATACCGCTAATAATAAGGGAAAAAGACATTCTTTCATATAGTAAAGAATTGAAAAGTTTGTTGTTTCATCATTGATCTTAGGGTTTATACTACAAAAAAATCTCAAATCGGTACACATGTGACAAATTTACCCAAATTAATTTTTTAACCACCAAAAATCCCAAAATAGTTACATGGCAAATTTACCTCAAACTAATCTTTTTACCACAAAAATCTCAAGATGGTCATTTACCATCCATTAGTTTTTGCTAAATTGGATTAATACCACAAAAGACCACAAATCAATATGCATGTGACAAATGGAGGATAAAATCCTAGACCGATATACCCGTCAATTACCACGTGTCATCCAACTCAGCAATTTAACAATATAATATAACAAAGACTAATGGAGAATAAATTTGTCACATGTGTACCAATTTTATGTTTTTGGTAATATTAACTCTCGATCTTATAACAACTCATCTATAGTTTGTCTATCTTTTTCTAAAAAGCTCACTTTCTTCGTGAACTTTTTTTTTTTTTTTTTGTTAGTCTTAGATATATATCAAGTCTCTTTATTTACTATATTAGCAAATTTATTCCTTATAATATTAGCGAAATACTGTTACACATAGCATGTAAGATGTCAAGGAATTATCTAAGAATACACTAAAAGTATTATGTACAATGAGATATCTTGATTTTTTTTATAAACAATTCATGGATGACATTAATTTTAGTCATTCCAAATGATATTTCATTAGCATTTTCAAAAAAAATATATATTTTATATAATATATTTTTATGCAACATTTTGATTTAATTAAATTTTTTCTAAAGTTTCACGTTGGAGAATGTCTTGTGATGTTATTCTGGAAAATCTTCAAAGAGGTTTTTCTTTCTTTCTTTCTTTCTTTATGTGATCATCCCTTTATAATGCATATAAAATAAATTTGATAAGAAGGGGTTTGATGGCTATATACATAACAAAAGTGAAAATATATAGGCAAGTCAATTTGTTAAAAAGTTTTCTTTTTAGAATTTGTTCTATAATCTACTTGACAATTATCCATAAATTTGTTCAGCGACGTAGAAAAGGACTAGGATTCTTGGAAAATTATCTTTTTCACAAAACGGACTTTTATGGAAGTAATATCTAATAATAAAATAAAATTCAATGTATTTTAATATACATGGGAAAAATTTATTATTTTTTGTTTATTATTCTTTTTACCCAAAAAATAAAAAAATAAAAATAAAGTGGAATTTTTAATTATGATAAGTAAATCCTACATAGATATAGACAAATTTAGAAAAATAAAGAAAGTAAATAAATTTGGGATCACTACTTTAAATTGCAATTGAATTTTTGAAGACAATCTAGATGGATTTAATCATATAGAGGATGGAAAATGTGTCACCCTTTTTTCTACTAGAATTTGTGTACTTTTTAACTTGTCTAATTAAGTCCTTGAACTTGCATAACTATTTTTAATAATTAAGTCCCTTCGACTCTAAATCTAGTTTATTGGATCTTGAGTTTCTATCAAAGTATCAATGGCAGTTGAAAACTCAAGTGCAGTGCTTGCGTTGAGACATCCAATAACACCAAGTTTTGTTCTCTAGTGTTGTGATTCACAATTTTGAGCAAAAATAGATTTGGACCCGATAGATATACAACTTTGAGTAATTTGATTTTGGCCAGAAATTGATGATGTGGTCATCAACAGGTTTATGGGCACGGCTTATGCTGACATCAACATTTTTTTCATAATTTTTTGGGTTAATACCCTGAAAAACCCCAAACCGGTACACTTATGACAAATTTATCTCAAATTAATTTTTTTACCACCAAAAATCCCAAACTAGTACACTTTTGACAAATTTACCCCAAACTAGTATAGTTGTGACAAATTTACCCTTTGTTAGTTTCCGTTAAATTTTTTTTCAAATTACTAAATTGAATGACACATGACGGTTAACTAGTGTATCGATTTGGGATTTTATTCTCTGTTTGCTACAATTATACAATTTTTGTGATTTTTAGTGGTACTAATCTAATTTAACAAATGATATATTTATCACAAATGTACCAGTTTGGGATTTTTGGCGGTCAAATAAATTAGTTTAGGGTAAATTTATCACAAATATATCAGTTTATGATTTTTTAAATCAATCAGGGTCAAATTGTCACGGGTGTACTGGTTTTGGGTTTTTCAATGTCAAAAAATTGGTTTGGAATAAATTTGTCACAAATATATCAGTTTGAAAATGTTAAGGGTATTAACCCTAATTTTTTTGGTTTTTCTTTTCTCGTCTTTACTTTCTTATTTTTGCCGTAATGACCCGCACAACCCTCGCCAGAATGCCTTGGCTATGTCTGATGAGGACATTGCGTGAGGGCCATAATGCCTAGATCTAGAAAGGGCATCGTGGCCCTCGCCCAAATTTGACGAGGACCACAACACCCTTGCCAACCATCAAGTCAAAAAAAAAAAAGTAAATAAAATAAAATAAACAAATAAACAAAATTATTAAAAAAAAAATTTCACGTCAATGTTAACTATGTCATGTAAGACCCCTGGCGGTCACGTCAACAATTTTCAACCAAAATTAGTTGAATCGACTTAATTGACAAAACGTGAATACGTTTAAAACTAAATTGGAAGAAATGTAATAATTTATTTTTTTGGAAAAAAAAAATGGGTCCCTAGAAAGCAAAGACATAGGGGTTTTGGAGACGAGGCACGGTTTATGTGGAGAGGCCAATGATAGTTTGACGGCAGCGGCCAATTCAGCAAACGACGCGATCTTGGCGGGGGTGCCTGTTCTATTCCATGTGCAAATAAAGTGAAGCGGAACTAGACAGTAGACACGGAGGATGAATAAATAGGGATTGAAAATTTCCCATAAAAGAAGGAAATAGATGTATTAAAAGTCAGAAAATTCAGAAAAATAAACAGCATTATTTCGGGTAAAGTTGTTTCTACTAAGGCTCTGTAGTTTCACGGAAAAAGTTTTCTAGATTTTCCGGTGTTCATTTCACATAAAAAAAAATTACTTGGAGAAAACATTTTTCATAAAAAAAAAAGTATTCTAAATTAGTGGAAAATATTTTTCATTTTTGAAAAGCGGAAAACATTTTCCTCATTTTGTCTCTCTTATATCACACCCCTCAAGCCCTCTTTAATTCAAATTATTTTTTTATTTTATATTTATTTTACTTTTCTTTTTTTCCTTTTCTTTTCTTCTTCTTCTATGGCCGATCGCTGCGGCCAACAAGCACAAGGCTCGCACACCTCTAGTGAGGCTCAAGGTCAATGAGCTCAGAGCTCACCAATCTAGCAAGGCTCGAGGCCGGTGAGCTCACCGGTCTTGAGCCTCACTAGATCGGGGAGCTTCAAGCTTGCCAACCTCGCCGATCTGGCGAGTGGTGAGCCTCACGCTTACCTATGATCGGTCGCCAGCCAAGAAGAAGAGGAGGAAAACAAAGAAAAATAAAGAAAAGAAAAATTAAAAATAATTAAAAATCGATTTTAAAAATAAAATAAATGAAAAAGAGTGCATTGGAGGAAAAAAATTTCCTTACTGAACAACGGAAAATGTTTTCTACTTCATTTTCAAATTTCACCTGAACATCGAAAAATAATTCTATTTTCTTGGAAAATGACTTCCTAAAAAATATTTTCCAGAAACGTCATATTTTCTACGAAGCGAATAAAGTCTAAGTCATCGGCTATAGAACTTGGTACTATCAACAATGACTACATAGTCACATCAGAAACTTTAGGCCAAAGTTGGCCAAGAAATGGAGGTCTTGATTGCATTTTCACTCAAAGATTTAGATTGGAAAAATTCAAACCTTAACAAATTCATATAACAAGTTTAGAACCGAATTCGCAACGTTTCTCATAATAAATGCAACCATTCAACATGCGCTTAATCTCCTGCTGACCTTTCAATATCTTGCACTAGAGGGCTAATGAAGATTGGGCAACTCTCCAAACTTGCTTGCGTAGCATTGCTTTGTTGAATGTGAGTAGATTCTTAAACTCGAGCCCTCCATTGTCCTCCCTTTGCTACAATAGATCCCATTTCCTCCGATGCAATCCTGATTTGGACTCGTTATTTTTCCACCACAAAGCAGCGATTTTTCTCTCCATAGCTCTGCATATAAACTGGAATTTTAAATATAGACTTACATATTGTGGGCTCGCTTGCACCACTGCTTTGATTAAGATTTCCTTCCTTGCTTTGATTAGATTTCTGGCATGCAAGAAAGGGATCAAGACCATCTTGGGGATGGCACAGCCTAATAATGGGGAGAGAGGCTATATCTAATGAAGTGATGTAGTCAATGGAGAATGGAAAACAAAATCATAATTAAAGAGGGTAAATGGATGAAAAAAAGGCATAATTAGGGGACCAGCAAATTGGAATGAACCACAAATAGTTGCAGAGTTAACTCAAAGAAGTCGCAATGGAAAGATCAAACTCTGCGCCTGTTTTTGGATGATTAAACAGTGGCTGAAATTTTAAGTATCCCCTTGAGAGGGGGTGATTGATACAGCAGACAAACTGGTATGGACAGGCAATCGAATTGGAGATTATTTGGTGAAAAGTGGCTAGAACTGTCTTAGAGCTACATAGTCAAAAATGAATGTAAACCAAGCGTCTTCGTCCTACCAAGTTCCCAAAGCACTCTGGAAGCAGACATGGTCTCTGAAAACCTACCCCAAGATCAGAATTTTCATGTGGAGTGTACGTCAAAATGCACTCCCTACCGGCGAGAATCTATCCAAGCGAAGAATCTTACCTAAGCCACATTGTCCGCTGTGTCATAGTGCACCAGAAACCATAGAACACCTTCTCATCCTATTTCCCAGGACGAGCAATGTTTGGTCTGACCCTGCAATAGGCATTCAAACTTCTCAACTTCCAAAGTCTCACCTCAAATTCTCTATCTTCTGAGCTTTATGGCCATTACTTTTTGGAGTATTTGGATATCAAGAAATCAAGCAGTCTTCAGGAAACAAAAATCAGAGGCGAAGATAACTGTTGGAATCCGCTTTGGCCATGCATGAGAGCTTCAAGAAATGGAACTCAACAGCTGAAATCCCCACTCAAAACCCAAAACCCTTACCTGCAATTTGGCAACCTCCAGAACAGGGACATATCAAATGGAGCTTCGATGGCCCATTCATTGATGGGTCAACGGAAGGAGCAATCGCTAGCATCTATCGAGATTCTTCGGGCAGGATCGTGGATCGTCTCGCCAAATTTGTTCGAGTTCAGATCAGCCTTCGTGGGAAGTTGCTCCTCTATCCACCGAGTGCACAACTCTCTTAGCCCAATTGCCAGAAGCACATTTAGCCCACTGCTATAGAGAGGCGAATAAAGTTGCTGATTGGTTGGTAAAGACCCAAAAGTGTAATGCCCTGCCATGTAATTGGGCTTTTAGGCCTCCTCAAGCCCTGCTCATTTAAGTTGTAATTGAGCTTGTCCCTAAAGTAATGGAAAGCTTTATTCTGACCAAAAAAAAAAAAAACTCCTGCCGACCCACTCAGAATTTGAAGAATGCCACGCCACGCTGTAAAGAAGTTGGAAGGAACTGATTGGGGCAAGAGCAAGTCTCCATGCCTCAATAGAGAATGGACACTGGAAGATAAGATGACTCTGAGACTCCCATTGATGGGAGCATAACTAAAGTGTCAAAACTAAACCGAAAACTTCAACTGAAACCAGAACTAAACCAGTTTTCGTGTATTTCTGGATCTATTCAGTTTTCAATTCGGATAGTGAAAAAATAATTATTTTATATTTTGGTTCAGATAGTTCTGATAACCAAACTGAAAATTGTCCCCTTCTTAATATTATAATTTACTCAATTTCTCTCCTTTGTTACTAAACCTCTTCTTCAAATTATAAAAAATAAAACTGAATTGGTTCAAGTTGTTATTCGGTTTAAAGGTAATGAAGATGCAAATAGTGCGGTTCCATTTTCCTGGGGACTTGGATAGAACCGTACCGTTGACACCCCTAAGCATAAGTAACACATCAATGAATTGGCAAATACCTAAGGCCATACAAGTGACCCCAAGTGGGAAGTGAATGGCAAGCCACATAACGAATGCAAACTGCAGAACCATTAGGTGCTGGGGATGAACCATCCTGAGATGATCCAAAGCCAAGGAGATGGAGAACACTCCATTAGTACTGGGCTTCCAAATCGCTTTACCTCTAGCAGACGAAAAGGGGAAAGGTTTCCAAAATCAGTTCTCGGCCATGACCGAAGAGGCCCACCCGGGCGCGATGAACATCGACCGTCCACACAATAACCCCGTCAGAAAGGACTGGAGAAGAACTCCTTGACCATAATTTGCTTAGAGAATTCCGATCTCGTCTGTCCGACTCCCTCAAACATCGATAACCGGGCGCACAGGAGACCAGCTATCCATCCACCAAAAGGATATGCGACTACCATCTCCCATTCAACAAGCATGGAGAGCGCGAAGTCCATGAGATAGCAGCTTTAATCCGCCGGATCTGTGAGCAAATGCCTCACATATGCTTCACGATCAAAGTTTCAACATCGATTTGGCGATCATTCTTCATGAAATCCTCCATTCGCCATCCTACGACACAAATCAATATTACTCTTTCACAAACTTTACTTACAAACTTCGGGCTACGACAAGGTTTTCGCAAACTATATGATGCACATTTACAACCAAATCAATAATCATCACAGCGCCATTTTTATCTTCCCTCGGACAGGATCATAACAAAAGTTCGAATCTTCTTTGCCTCTACGGAAAAGTCGAAACGTAACTCAAAAGTTTTCACGGCAGAAACTCGACCTTCTGCAGCTCCACCGGAGCGACCTCATGCCCATCCCTCAAGCCCATCAAGGCCGCGTCGTCGCCTTCCAAATAAGCCCTCAGGAACGCCACCACGACCCCGCCCACGAACCTCCTCATGGGCTCCCTGGCCCTCCCGTTCTTGCACAGGCAGTACGTGGCCTTCCCCCTCAACCCCTCCGTCTCGTCGTCCAGCATGTCCAGGTGCCCGTACTTCTCAGCGACGAAATAACAAGCCGGTGGCCGGCACTCCGCGAAGAAGTCCGCGTGGTTGACCCCCGCGGCGCGCACGCCGGGAAGAGCGGGTTCTTCCGGACCTCGCCCAAGCCCGACCCGACGACCACCACGGGCATGCCGAGGTCGAAGGAGCGGGGGGCGTAGGTGAGCACGGGAGGCGGGGTCTGCTTGCCCTTGTCCATGCCGTCGACGGGGTCGATGCCGAGCAGGGCCGAGAAGGGGAGGGCGAGCGGGGTCGCCGACTTGCCGAGGGCGAGCGCGAAGGCGGCCTTGCCCCCGCGGCTGTGGCCGGCGACGGCGAGCTTGGCGAGGTTCGGGCGGACTTGGGGCGGGAGGAGGCCGGCGAGGCCACGGGGCAGCCAGTTCGTGGTCGCCGCGGCGGAGTTGATCTCGTCGGTCGTGTCTGGCCCGGCCACGGTGTACAGCTGATGAAATAGCAAAGGAGGAAGAGAATGAAGTTCATTTGATGCCTCTCTATATTAGATATTAATTAATTTTGCCCAAATTTTTCTATTTCATTTTATGATTAGCTCTCTCTTCAAGGGAAAACTCTTGCCTAAACCCGAGTTTATGATTTTGCAATAATCACAAAAATTGAATTTTGTAAGACTTAAGCAAACATATATTGAGAAATTAGATGTTGGATGGATGAAACTTTCGGAAGGTGTGATTTCAAGAGAAAGGAGGAGAGAGATTGAGCTTATTATTCATATCCGTGTCTTCACAGATGTTATTAATTGATGTGTAGGATTGAGATGAATTTTACATGTATTTGTCAAATCAATGAAGTGAACTCAACATTCGAATCCTCACATGCGAAGTAAATCTAACCGACTCGAGAAAGAATTGATATTATTCGATTGTCAAATTAAGTATTATGAATGACTAAAGAGTTGGATTGAGAACATGCTTTATTAACTTAATTGAATAATGACAGATAAGATATAACGTATTTGAAATTCCACACTAAATAGTATGATAGATCATGTATAGCTCACTTGATTAATACCCATTTATAAATATAGTTTTAATTTAGTTGACTAGCCATTGCCCTTGATTGCATTAGATTCTCCTCTCAATGACATTTGACTGCATGCCCATTGGGAGACGTTTCGTGGGCAATGTGAACATCAGAAAATATCTCGCCCGCATGGCGAGGACAGGAGGCAACTAAAGCAAATAGTACTAGAAACACTTGAACTCCCCTCCACAATGAGCTGCCCAGCAAAATTTCAGAAAAGACAAAACAAAGAAAAAGAAAAGGACAGCAAGCCAAATAGTCAGTAAAACATAATGAGAAAACGAAAGCTTTTTTGTCCACCATCTTACTATACTTCTCCACCAAGTCATCTTGTAAGCAGGAAACAACAACCCAACTCGCTAAGTCTTCTTGAGAATTGTTTGTTTCTATGTTTGTGTATGGTCACAATTCGCCCATTTTTGTTCGTGTCTCGATCTATCAAACATCTTTATCTAATAATATAATAATAATTTAATATTAGTGAATTACTTAAGTGAATAAGCGTGTTCATCCTTCTCGTTTAAAGTCTATATTTGAATCATCACATTTGCATATTCTCTTTGAACCATCCCTAGAAACACAAACCCGTGTCTCCAATGATTACTCGATATGTGTTTGATGTAGGGAGTGGCCACACCTGATGCCCGATGAGGATTATTAAGTACTCAAAAAGCCCAAACACCCCAATCATATAAAACAAAAATAGTTTAAACTTTTAGGGCAATTGATGGAAGCCCATAAAATTTTGAAGATAAAACTTCGTGCTGGCATCACACAAAAAAAGAGGCACCTTGGTCGACATTGATTTTGGGTGCCTAGAACATGTTATTACACTTGAGGCTGTTAAAAGAGTTTGTCATTGTTAAATTTAAGGAGCAGGTTTTCTCCGAAAACTTTTACATTTAACCTTAAGACTAGAGCCTTGGATGTTAATCCGAACATGTAAACATCTCATGTACTGAATATCTATGAACGCATAGACAAAAACGATAGGAGCTCCGCAGTTCATGCATCATGGCGCGAAACATAATCACCCTAAGTTAGAGGAAAACGAAAAGAATGACTAGAAATTTTACAGTAGCTTGACTCCATTTGTCTGCCAGAGACCCGTTTTCTCAAGCGTGAATTGTCATGATTAAGAAAATTAATCGAGTCGATTCACGAAATTCGATTGATCTCGCCCCCAACTCAAGATGCAACAATAGTTTTTCCACCTTCGACTCCCTCGTCTAAAGTTCTGCGTCCGCCGCGAAAGAAGAAGCAAATCATATGGAAGACGGAGAGAGAGGGAGGGAGAGAAATTAACGGGGGCCGACCTGAGGGGCGACGACGACAAATCCATGGGACGAGACGTGCCGGATGAGCTGCGAGTAGAACGAGTTGTAGAGGAGATAGCCGTGGAGGAACACCAGCACCGGGAATTCCCCGGGGGCGTCCGCGGGGAACGCGATCAGGAGAGGCTTCGGAGGCCGGTCCGCGGTAGCGCACGACGCCGTTGCCGCCGGCGATGTAGCCGAGGCCTCGACTCTCCTGAGTTCAGCCTTGTACTTGCCAATCTCAAACACATCGCCGGCGGTGGTCGGAAAGGAAGAGGGAGGCATGATTTTCACTTAGAATGTTTTGTCTCTCTTATTCCGTCTCAGGTACCTGGAGTTCTTACAAGGTGCGAAGCGGATAAGTGCCTCTATGTGGTGTTGCCTTTGTAGCCTCTCAGCTTGTAAGGAACAATTTGAAGAAAGGGTGCATTAATTTTCGGGTCAAGATTCAAATTGGGCCTTGATATTTCTTGCAAACTAGGGGTGGGCTTTCTTGGCCCATGGGCCGTATGCGTAGGATTATGAAACGTGCCATTGACTTTTCGAATGTTCAAATCGAGTTGGACGAGCGGGGAGCCTTTTACAAATGTGACACGGCTTGAGACATGACAATGAGATCGAGAATTTGCATTCAAAAGTTAGGGTTATTACTTCTTTTTCGTTTTAGATTTTATTTTTACAAAATTTAATAAGGAGAAGAAAATTTAGTGCGAAATTTTTCAATTGGGTCTTTATGGAGAAATACAATGATCCATCCGAAGGAAGTGATTCCGTGCGACATTTGCAATTTACCTGTGGGTTTGGTGTGATTTTAATTTTGTACTTTTCCCTTTTTTATAGCATTCAAAGAGCAACTTTTTTTTATTTTTACTTAGAATATCAGTATTTTTCTTTCAAAGGTATACATGAAATGAAAATGTATTATATGTTTTCAATACTTTTACAAACTTCAGATAGCCTTTTCTCTTTAAAATTTAAAAAAGAATAACAAGTAGGTGTTTTTTTTACTAAGTCGAACCAAAGGAGATGCTATTTATATTTTTGGGCCTTTTTGACGACTATCTTATTCAAGGGAGGATCATACTTCACTCGAAATGCTCAGATGCGAAGGTTGACATGTGCCTCAAAAGGGTTGGTCCACGTAACAATTTTCAAGATAAATTGGAAAAATCACGATGATTCGAATAAATTTTATTTTAGATCCTAAACTTTAGAATTTCATTTAAATAGCTTCCCTTAAATAGCTTCCTTGTAACACAAGGGATTTGCTCTCACATCGAAATCATAACTTAATTTCATTTAATTCCTAGATCTGAAGAAGATTAAATTTATCCCATACTCATGTAGCGTATTAATCGGTCTATCTGAAACTAAAAGTTAGGAATAATCTTTAGCAAGCAGATAGAGATATTGGTGGGTTTGCACCAATTTCACGGATTGATATTGGTCATTACATAGTCAAGCGGTCGAGTGCAATATGATATTAACTATCATATTAATTTTGAGGTTTCTTCTGCAGGATGTTCCAACTTAAAATTTCCCCAAAGCTTTAGGGCTTTAGTGCAATTTTCAATTTCACCTCCGGTACTATTTCGAATGCAGACAGTGCCGTGAATCCCATGTTCCTCGTCTTTCAAAGATGCTTTTTCCTTTACTTATTCCATGTGTTCAAACTCCGACTTCCTTTCTTCCCTATCTTTTCCCACTTCCAATCCCGATCTCTCTCTCTCTCTCTCTCTCTCTGGAAAAAAAAGGTGGAAAAGTGGGGGAGGTGACTGCAAAAAATGAAAGAAAAAGTTGGTGAAGAATTCAGGGCCAGAAAAAAAATAAGGGCAAAATTGGGGGGATATGGGAAAGAAAAATCCAGAGGCCCACCATTATTCTTCGCCCCTCAAAGTGAGGGGAAAAGGTGTAGACTTGGTCGCCGATAATTCCCAAAAAATTCCTCGTTGCTAAGTAGTACAAGGATTTTCATCATATCCGTTGCTTAAAGAAAAAACTATTTCTACATGAGAATCGGATTGTATGCATGCCTGAAATCTAATTGTTGTACACATACATACATAGGTAGGGATTGCACCTATTGCCAAATGCTAACCCGGATGTGAAAATAGTTATCTTTCCCATTCTTGTAGATAGATTATGGATCACCAGCCGGGTAATTGTTCCATGGTCCAAGACCCTACTCCACTATCGATCTCAACCTTGGCTGCGATGGACGGACCTAAGTGATGCCTCGTCACTGATCTTGGGCTTCCCCACTCACAACTGGTGGGGGTTGTGGCAACAAGCTCTCCTAATATACAATTGATGTTTTGTTAGTGCTTTAACCCGAACATTCTCAATAATGAGAGATATATTTCAATTCTATCTAAACCATTTTTTTATGACAAAAAAGGAAAAAAGAAACACCCTAAAGGCCTTAAAGTCTCATTGTACCTATTCCCCTTAGAGCAGAGCCTATTTGGTTGCAGTATGCATTGGATCAACTAACTCAACTTGGCTCCATCACACAAGCGGAAAGCTAGACGCATCCCTGATTTGGCAAATAGAGAAAGATTAAGGAAATTCGGGATCGTCGCTTCCCATGTGAAACAGTTCCCATGTGAAACAGACACAGAAAAAGATTAGATTTCAGGGGGAGACTAATTGGCGGATCCATCTGGACAGAATCCAAGTGCCAAAACAAGACAAAGAAAACACCAACGACGTCAAACATTCCCTTGGTTTTCCTTGGCTAAACCTAGGCATTCGTATCCAAAGTCCAAACTGAGCGTACTTGACTACATTTTTAAATCACATGTGGTCGCCACCAAGAACGATTTAAAAAATCCAGCATGATGCATTGTGCATGACAGATGAACACAATAACCAAAAAAGCCCACCACATTCCACAATCGCATGAATAAAAAACAAAGGCCCCCCTCTCCCTCTCTCTCTAGCAGAATCAAAAGCCAAATCTCTCTCTCTCTCTCTCTCTCTCTTCCTCTTTATGTTATTCCTTACTTAAATGAGACTCTTCCTTAACTTTTTTGACCGCCCAGTCCAAGACCCTCCTTTCTTTCTTTTCCTTTCCCTCGCGGCTAAAGGACAAGGACATACACGATCACATGGTCCTCTCTCTTTGCTTTCGCAGGCGCTTGTCTCGCTTTTACTTTTTCCCAACTTCAGATCAGGACAGAAGACGGGAAATTAAAGGGGGGACACAATTGTGGACTTTGCCTTAATCTCTGTCCGGATCACAAACAAACAAGAACCAAATCTCATTGCATCATCATGATGGTCCTCATTTTACATGCTTTCCTGTGGATAAAGCATTTGACATATTCTCGGAAGAGGCGCTCATTCAATCAAGAAATCTACTAGGAATAGAATATATGATACGGTGGAGGAAAACCCAAAAAATATTTAGGATTTTAGGGAAGACCCAGATGGAATTTTGCCATGAATTCCTCCTTTTTACAATAGGGAAACCAGAAAAAGACCCCAACCCAAATCTAAGAAGACTTACATATTCCCCCTTCCTGGGACAAAAAACTTAAACAGATTATAAAGATTATAGTTCGATTCGAAAGGGTGGCCACATAGTTAAACCCCCCAATCACACACGAGAGCTTTCAAATTCTATGTCTATTTCCTTCGTTCGGCGGCGATGGAGAGGAGCCTGGCGACGCCCTGGGTCCAGTTATCGTATTCTCTCTGGTTCGGGCACTCAAACTCTACGATCCCTCTCATCACGGTCTTCAGCCCGAAGTATCTCGGGTTCTCGCCGCCCTCCAGCAAGGGACGGCCTGACCAGGCCGGCATGTCTTTAAGCACTTCCAAGACCACATCTGCAGGAATAATTTCAAACAGGGTTCAGGAAAAGAGATAAAGCAAAAGATGAAACCTTTTGATCTTTCTCTCCACTTTAGTGAAGAAAATTGGATTTGAGCTTTCACAAATCCCCAAATAGAAGAGACCCACATCCACTTACAGCGTTCACATTATCATTAGAGAGAGACAAAAGCAATCAAAACTCACTCTTTTTCTTTTTTGTGATGGTCCCAGCAACATGCCTGCTCTTCATCTTCAGCATCACCTGCGCAAAAGAGGAGGATTTTATAGAGACCAGAGGTAAAAAGTAAGGAAAGTAGATCCATTTATTCCATCGTCATCTTACAGATATTTTCACTTTTAGTCTTGTCTAGCATCTCTTTTAGACCATCTATCTTCACTTCCAAAGCTACAAAAGTCTAATCTATGCCCCAATTATTGAGTCATCACATGGAAAAGAAAACCACAAAGTACAAGCTTCCAAATATGCAAATTACCTGATTGAATTTGTTTATGTAAACAGAGACTATCTTCCAGTGAAGATCACCTGCATTCAACAGGGAAAATCACATCACCAAAGAGTCCGCAAACGGGTGGTCAATCATCAAAATCCAATGCAGCTACTAACAAATGAAGAGAACAGGCGGAAACGTTACGACTTCAACCTCGGACACATTGCACAATGACCCGTTGGATAAACTCGAACAACTTAACAACAATTCCTTCTATTGTGATGGCCTAAATGACTTAAGTATCCACCACAATTCACATGAACCTTTCGCCTTGAGATTCCTTGTGACTAGAAACTACCAATTTCAGTGATTAATAGAGGACCCAACAACCTACATTGCTATAATTTTATCAAAGCAGATGCAACCAAAAAATTCTGCTTGTATTGGACCCAAGAAGTTCGAGACTGCATTTTATTACCTTTGCGAGTGCGCTTAAGAAGCTCGTTTCCTCTGGCTAGCCACTCCCTGCTGCACATTTCTAGGAAATTCTCCTCTGGGACAAGTTCGCCACTACTGCTGTTTGAACTACAATTGGTGAGACTACCACCACCGGCGGCACCTCCGATCCCCTTCTCCACCGGAATAACCGCTGCTATGTTCCACACTTCCTTCAATGCCCTTGCCTTCAAAGTTGCCGCCCCACGTAGAGCTGGGGAACCAGGGCCAATCCACCCAGGTCACAATTCAATCCATCAATTCGTAATCCCAACAATTTAACAGAAATTCATAACTCAATTCTCAACTCAAAAGATCGAATCCAAAAATGTGTTCATACCTGTAGCCGCGCCCGCGGTTAAGGTTCGGATATCGCCAGCTGACCGCACATTGACAGCGGAGCTGACGACCGCAGCAAGGTGCTCCCTCTCAGCCCCCATCGCCTCGGCAGCCTCAAAACACTGGGCAGCCACCAGGGTTGCGGCCGAGGCAACAGCCACGTTGGTCTTCTCCATCTGCTCGTCCTTGCCCGACGCCGAAGAGGCAGCGGTGGCAGCCGCGATTGCAGCGACCGCCGCAGCAACCCCTGCGACAGAGATGGCTGCATGGAGCTGGGCGTTCTGGGCCCTGGCCTCCTCCTTCTTCTTCTCCCTACGGTCCTTCAACCACCTCCCCACCGTCTTGCCGCCACCGCCGCTGACCACGACACCTCCGCCGCCGCCTCCTCCTCCGCCCCCTGGTGTGGAGGAGATCCTGAACTGGTGGACATTGAGGGGGTTGTTCGGCCGGCAAAACTGCATGGAAAGATGATTGTGGGTCATCCATTCCATGGAAGCATAACACATTCAAGACTTCAAATTTAACCAATCCTCTCCCTTTCACTCTTTTTTACCCAATTTTCGTTCAAATGGTCATCGCTCGTGCACGTGGACATTGCCCATCATGGTCCTCGGCCATGGGGGGGACGATCGGTTTTCGGCTATAATTAGCGAACGGACCAGCTAAGAAAGTCGTTGAAAGTGTTACGCGGGGCTGGGAACGAACGCGCCACCAACTCCCCCCTTCTTTTCCACATTTCTATGTTTTCATTGTGGGGAGGGAGGAGGAAAGGGGGTGGGACCATACATAAATCCATTAATGCGACCAAACTCGAGACACGACCGTAATTGAGCAAAAGAGTCCAACGAGTGGCTCCATGCCACCGTACATTAATGTTCCACCAAATGCTCGCTGCAACACCAAAACGAATCCTCCGTACTTGCGCAGAGAATGAAAATTTCAGATCTTGTCTCGCCCTCACTTTGACCAGTTCAGCATATACCAGAAAGGATTAAACTAATTAAACTAATGATCCGAGTAAACAAAGCACTCGCGATTCCTCGGTGAACCCGAGAGAAGTTTTGAGGAATTTTTCTGTTCTCTAAGGAAAAAGGGTGACAACCCAGAAGCGAAAAATGAAAAGGAGAGCGCGAATTATTGCATTGAGAAATGGGAAGCATCGCAGTTCCAGGTCTACTCTATCCGAGTGCAATTAAGGGGGGACGGGCCGGAGGCTTCGATTAAAGCAAAAGCTGGTTCGCTCGTTTCGCGCTGCGTTTTTCTTCTCTCTGCACGACCACAGTCTTCGTGCTTCCCATCACAGCTCGCAGAAAAAACGAAAAAAGAAAGACCAAAACTTGGGTCCTGTCGAACTTCGGTCCGAGCTCTGTTCTCTGTAACCATGATAAAAAAATGATTTTTTTTTCCAAGTTTGTGTCCCAGTTTTGTCCGTATCTGTTTACGTGAGGAGGCGAGATCGCGTCGGTTCGCGTCTAGAAGAAAAATTCAAAGGCGAAAGGGAAGAACAGAGCAGGTGACCAAGGGAGGGGCTTTTTTGTCTGGGTCGGAATCAATCCATAACAGTGAAGGAAAAAAGTCAAGAAAGGGAAGAAAACTAACCTTGGCATCGTCGATTTCGGAGGGAGAGACGGGGGGGCTGTCGGTAAGGGAGCCGCAGCTCTGAGCCCCGTTCAGCGGTCCGCTGCTGTGGGAGAGCCTCCCTGAAGTTCTCGGCGACACCTCTTGCTGCAAAAAAAGGAAAAAAAAAAAAAATCAAGGCCGAGGCCAACAAAGAAAAATGTCATCACCGAGGAATCTTTCTTTCCGGGTCGGCAAGGATGATCGAAATGATGACGCAAATGAAGAGGGCGTGCGTGCCTGCGTTTGATGAGAAAGTGCAGGGGAAAGTCGAGCTTACGTGAAGCTTGAGGGAATTGCCAAAAATGGCAGTGAGTTTCAGAAGCCGGGTCTTTGCAGAAAAACGCAGTAGATGTGTGTGCGCGTGCGCGTGTGCATAATGATCTTGAAGGAAAAAGCCAAAGAAGATGGAGATGGAGATTAGTTCATGATCCCGCAGAGAGAAGGGGAACAATTTCTCTGCTGCTAACCCAAACAAAAAGCAGAGCACTTTTTCCGGCTAAATGAGACAAGCGCGAATAAGTCAAAATTTACAAGAAACGTCGCAATGCGAGCGACACCACTTCGCCAAGAAACCGAAGAAAGAAATACAAAAGAACTGAGCACTCACCGACTGAGACATGATCCGCTCCATGACCATCTGGGACGTCTCCGAGGAGGCGAAGGAGAAGGGGTTCCCGGAGCAAGTCGCGCCCTCCTCGAGCTCCCCGGCCTGGTCCTCCGGGATCGCCCCTCCGCCGCCGCAGCCGCCGTCGCCGCCGCCGCAGCCGAGGGCGGACCCGGGGGAGACCCCCTTGGGGAGGGGCGGCGCTCCCGCCATCGAGGGGGGCGGGGCGAGGGCCTTGGAGACCTCCAGCGCCGACACGCTCCAGGAGCGGGAGAGGAACTCCATGGGCTCCATCGGCGTCTCCGGCGGGCGGTAGAAGATGGGGTCGAGCCGCCACTGCTCCGCCACCGGCTTCTCCATGTGGGGGGATGATGGAAGGGGAGGTCGAGGCCGAGGTCGAGGTCGAGCGTCGATGGCGACCGCGTGCGGGGGTGTAGCTTGTGGTGTACTTAGCGAGATCAGGAGGCAGAGTGTCTCCGCTAGTGAAGGAGATGGAAAGAGAGAGAGAGACAGGGGAGTCGGTGTGTCAGCTTGGTTTATATAAGCTTTTTATGCATAGGAAGTGAAGGCATCTTTTGATTTTTTTTTTTTTTTTTTCTTTTTTTTTTTTTTTTTGGCTGCTCTTTGCTGTTGTTGTTTTTTTTCACTTTTCCTTTTTTCCATGTTTTCTTTTTGTTTCATGGGATTGCGTTGTGTCTTTTTCGATTTCTCCTTTCTTTTACGGTTTCTTTTTCATCATGGACGGGCGGTGTCAGGTAGTGAATACATGACTTGGGAAAAAGTGGGTATTCATTGATGGTTATGCATTTAGTTGGGATGGTTTGAATGTGAAATTATTTGAGGGAGTGAATTAATGAATTTTTCAATAACCCACTTTTTGTATGGAGACTAGATGTTGGCTACCTTGATGGGTTGCGTGAAACGTGGAAATTGAAATTTACATAAATATATTGTGCGCACCTGAAACATTATTATGAACATCTTTGAGGAATATTGTATGTAGATTAGGGGTTTGATCTTTCCAATTAAAGAAAAAGTGACTGGCCGAAAAAAGAAAATGTTATAACTTAGCAAATTGTAATAAAAATACCATTCACGACTTTGAAATAAGTACGAATGGCAATATCTGCTATAAAACAAAAATCACACTGCAAATTGTAAAAGTAGAAAGATAGACATGACATTGAAAGCTATAGTCATTCCAATCATTAGATGCTTTACTCAAGTTAGAGTTCAGGAGATAAAAGGCTTCACGGTTGCACATCACATTCAGATTATCATTGTATATTTTACGTGGAATTACGAGAATGAATAATATTGATTTTCCAAAAATAGCTTATTATATTCTCTCTGTAAACAAGTACATAGATAAAGCACATATACAAAACCCACATTTCACAAATCGTGTTAAATTACTGATGAGCATGAATATATTGATCTCATACTATTTATTCAATATGTATGATGCTCATTAAAAATGGCTCTTGCAAAACGAGAAATTTTGGTGTATATCGTTTTTCATAATTATAACATCCATACTTTTACAAGCAATCAATGAACTTTGGTACTATTTACAAATTATTGATACTAGATTTTTTTTTTCCTAGCACCAACAAACCAGAGAAGTGGGACAATTTATACTTGAGAAGTCCAAACCAAAATACTGTGCATGCAATTCCTCGGAATCAGAGTTTACTATTGGGTAGTAAATGAAGATGCCCTGTCGCTTTGCAACTTTCGGAATGTTGCGGAGTCCTAAAGACTGGATCGATGCAGCAAAATGGAATCATAACATCAATGAACTGTTAAAATGTGGACTTTCTGCTCTAAGTTCAGGTAAGATCATGCAATTGACTCGCGATAACAAAGCAAATTGCCGAAAGAATCGAAGGAGGGAAATGCACAGCCGACCCGTCGTATCATGTCATCATCTTCTAGTGAAGACATCTGGGTTGAATGGTAAGTAAAATACGTGTAAAGAGCTCCTTTCCTGCCCTCTATGAAGGTAGCTATTGTTTTCACCATTTTAACCCGCGATCCTTCACCCTAAACCCTAGCCATCACTGCCTACCTACCTTATCGTTTTTGCTTCTTTCCCTTTGGTCCTCCGTTTCTTCTTTGCTTTGCTCCTTTCGTCGCGTAGTTACAAATGAAAAGTTAGATAGCTTTGGACATACCCAAATCTTAAATGGCTCTTTGACTATAGCACGTCGACATTATTTGGATCGAGTGAAGCATGTTTAAATCCAGCTCTAATGAATGTTACGACATCAAGATAACCCTCCACAAATTACTCAACTTGAGTCAGTCAATGCCTACTTTTCGTTATGGTACTAGACCTTCGCTCGAGCGAAGTAATATGTCGTTCAAATCATCATATGACACCTACCTTTGACCATACTATTATGGGTCATAACGTATCGTACGAGACGATATTGCTCCCATGATGGACTATTTTCAAGTGGACCATGGAAAATAACTACGTAACTACTATAATCAATTCGGCCATGCTCGAAGGATGTGAACCTTAGATAATCTCATTCCCCACCATCTATCCTTACGAGAGGGGCAAGAGGACGGTGACAACACTGATATCCATCTTCCATGATTGGATTTGATCATGAGAAAGGAAAAGATTGAAATGAAAAATGGAAAAAAATATTTAAAAAGAGCATGGAAATTGATGGAAATCTTATTAATTTTTGGACCCTACTCGGACACAAACCGAACCATCGAACTGTATCCATCTGGAATATTAATTGAATTGGGCCAATTTTCAAGGAGTGGTCGGGAAGAAACTACGAAATGGGGGATGGACATCCGACGCGTTGCGTGGATGAATTGATAGGAGGAGTCTTAGCAATTATCGTGAAAATTTGTCTGATGCGTACGTAAAATCGGGTGAACAGTGGCCATCAATAAATGCTCGAGCCGTCGGAGATGCGATATGTCCGGTTAAATGGATTCACCGCTTTTGTAGAGCATTCTCAAGACCCAAGAAAATGCATCTACTATTGTTTTTTTTTTTTTTTTTGCCGGAAGAACCGCTTTGACTAACAGTCGCCATATAAACCCCCAGGTGTCACTAGCGGGGAAACCACCACCCCGACGCCACGCTTAACTCACCACACAGCGCTTCAACCTACTTGCTTCGCAGAGGCTTCGAACCTTGGCCTCTTCGGTGGAGGACAAAGGATCTACCATCCACGCTGCAACGGCCGGTGGTTGCATCTACTATTGTTGACACCTATGTATAGTAAAAAAATGGGGAATTAGAGACAAGGATTTTGTGAGACATATACCATATGGAGCGAGATATCGCCTTTATAATTACATGGTGTTATGGAAATTATGCCAATCGATCCATGATCAGCATAGGTTTGATCAACATGAGGTTTGTCATATACCAAATCAACATTAACCATATGTGATTATGTCAATGGCCCCACCTCATCTTGAAATCTCGAGTTATGGGCATCATGGCTAGATACGAGGCGTGAGAGTTGGCATTAGCACGGCAAAAGTGACTAGAATGATGCCAAACCAAAGTTCGAGAAAATTTCGAGAACGGTTATTTTCTAGTTTATCGTCATCCCTAAAATAGAGTGACAGATATTATGATCGAATGCCGCAGAAGCAGATTGGCATCCGTGGAGATGTGAGTAGGACTAATACCAAACTTGTTACTAGAAATTGTTGCTGACTTGTGAGGAACACATCTAAAACACAAGGTACACGTCTTGGACGTGGGGGCACAAGTATAAAAAGGACGTCTCAGTAGAGAAGGACAGGCAGCTCGACTAAATCGCAAGAACTCACTTATTGTATCTATGTTTTCATTCATTTTATTTTTTGTGCTAAATTCTTGCTCTTGTGAATTCGATTTGAGCTTATGCCGTCAATTTTTTGTTTTGAGCCACTCATAAGCTTAGCTCATGTTGTTTTGGAGATATAAATCATTTGACCAATGGTACAAGGATCAAGTCTTTCTCGTATCTGTCAATAAATGTTCAATTCAAGACAAGGTTTGGAAAATCAGCAGACTAGCTCATATGCTTAAGGGTTAGAGGTGAAATTGCATAAAGATGCCCACCATTCACCAAAACGTGTGGTCTAGATTGCCTCAACTTTTACAGAATCAGACAAATGTGTAACCTCACTTGTGCACACCTAAACGATGCGAAGCTTCGTCCCTATCAGGAGGCCGCTTTTCTCTTTTCTGATAATCAATAAAGTAGAAAAATCTTGGAGTGGATGGTGTTGGAAGGGTTTGTCTACATCGTAGAATCCCTCTCAAAATATACTAATCGCCATGATCACATATATTGAATAAGATCTTAGTGAATAATAAGAAATCATTGGAAACGTCTGATCGATTGGGTTTTTCCAGGTTTCATACTTATATGGACTAAACAAGTGGGCGTTCTTGAAACGTTGCCCCATGCATTTTTGTGCGTCCTTCTCATATTTTCACCCTATTCAAAACTCCAAATCTCCCATTACTTTTACTCAAGATCTCACCCAAGAATTCTATAGACGTCGGTCCGCATCTTTCCATTTTCTGAAGATTTCTCCCACAAATTTTCACATGCCTACCCTCTATTATCTTGGTCATTGAATCAAGTGAGATCCTTAATATTTAATGCTGAGACTAATTGGATTCACGTGAACTCGAAGCATATAAGTAAAAAATGGATTTATGGCTGAAAATGACCAAAAAAAACCGACTTCCCATTTGGCTATAATACTATAGTTCAAATGAGGGTCATGTAACTCCTCTTGAGTCAAAAGTTTCACCCAATTTATTGATCATTACACAAAATTTTGTCCCTGGCCACCCTATTAGATTTTTGCTTATTGGAAAGTTTCGAAAAATATTTGTTAGTTGTGTCCACGTTGAATTCAATTTTATTGCGGTAAAAGAAAGTACTTACCTACACATTATACATGGATTCGATTCAACACGGGTTATGAAATAAACGTTATGTCACCAATGTCTAGGCAGGAGTATGGTGGCTTCGATTGACTGATTTTTTGCAATTTGTGCCGTCCTCGCCCCCGCGATCTTGAAACTTATTGTTAGAAACAAAGACGAATATAGAAAATGATAATCCACCGGTGGGCAGCTGAGTTGGTTCAGCTTTGGGCATTTCATCGCAGAGGTCCTAAGGTCAAAACCCCGCAGCTACTAACACATCTTAGGTCGCGAACTCCGGAGGTGGCTGATGGAGCCGTCGGAGTCGGAGTTGGTGTCCCCAAATGGCGCGGTGGATCTCGGCAGGGGAGGAGGCCAAGCTGGTGGCTAACGGGACGCCGGAGAGCTTGGCAGGGGAGATCTCGCCGTCGATTTGGCTGGAGACCTTCTGGAGCTCTCACGGTCGCTCGCGTCCTGGAGACTGAGATTGGGCTGCTCGGAATGGTTAAAGTGAACACAAAAATTTCTTGAAAAAAAGAAAGTAAAGGAAAGAAGAAGTTTTAAAAATCAGAAAAGTATGGGAAATGAAGTTGTTTCGCTCAAATTCTTCCATGTCGCCTACACGTTATGGATAATGATTAATAATGATTGAATCGTCAGGCCAAGGTTTTTTAAGTGAAAATCAAATAAAAGAATTATATTTGAATTTGATGAAAAAATTTATAATTATATTTGAATTCAAACATATATTTGAATTCAATAACTGAATTTATGTATGTACAGTATTTTTTGAACCAGTCGGATAATTTTTGTGGAAAAAATTAAAGTGTCTATGTCACAAAATTAAAATTATACAGGTTAAAGTCGTCATGTTAGAAAAGTAAGACGAAAAATTGATCAGTGAACTAGCAAAATAGCACCACAAGGAGACAACGCCTTTCGTACTTCTTTCTTTTGGCGATTGACCGAATCCTCACATGTACAGGGCGCACGTACCTACATTGAAAGAAAGCATTTAGTTTGGTGAGATCTAGTACATTTATGCACCGAGAATTAGGGACAGAACGAATTTGATACAGCTGACCTCCTCTAAAAATTGTCCTAATAGCCTCTTATTCACTTTTGTAAATAGATAGCCTTTAGGTTCCTAAAGAATCATTGCTAGGGATGAGCAGTTTCAAAATTAGTTCAAGTTCCAATCACCTATCAAAATTGGTTTCCAAATTTTTGGAAACTAAAACCAGTGATACATATTCTAGAATTTGGAACATACTTTGACATAGTTTCTAGGGTCAATTCCAAATCTACTCAATATAATTGAACAATTGTTACAAATTATCATCTTTAATGATCATTATTTATTATTACAACCCCTTAATCATAGCTAATATTGAAATATTAATGAAGTCTTCTTAGAACCAAAAACCTAATCATCGAAATATGTTCTCCAATTTTTAGAGTCTAAAACTTACTCTATATATCTTAAAACTTAAAACCGGACCGGTTCCACTAATCCGATTCTCCGCTTTCTGTTTGTGCCCTGAAACCATACTCGCTCTTTGTCCTCGTCGCCATTCCTAACAACATAAGAGTCTAGGCAGGTCGAGCCTCACATCGAGCCTTCACGTTCTTACTCAAGCCCGATCACACATAAAAAATCAATGAACTCTCCAAGTTAAATCGACCGAGCCAGGCGAACGGAGCTGCCCGCGCCGACTTTCTAGCCCACCTGCCGTTCCCCTTCACAGTGCCATTCGTCAACGAGGCTCCTCAGGTTCAACGGCTGGACAGCCTACACACTGTTCCTTTTTCTCTCCGCAATTTGACTTTGACCATGTCACTCTCTCTCTCTCTATCTAGACAATGTCCACGTCAGATGGGTCCAGGTCAACCCCAGGCCTTGACCGCCACGTCAGGACAAAAGGCTCTGCAACTAGTGGGAGGACCAGGAGCACTAGCAGAGGTTTGTGGCCCGAGTGATTATGTTTCTTCCTCCTCATACAAGCCCAGACGAATGACCAACGAAGGAAGAAGCAGCCTCCTCTCCAGCACTCTCCACTTCTCAAGAACACTGAAACTCTCTGCAGCCTTAGCCATCTGCAAAGGAGACAGCGCAGTGATAGCCGCTGACAGGCTTAGAATTCGCTTCCTTCTTTCTCTTCTTTTCTTCTTGGCAGAGATTCGGTCTGCTCTCATTTTCATTTATTATATTTTGTTTCTTGGGGGCAATCCTGTTTTCTTGTGTTTTCTTTATATTTGTGCTGGCCTTTTCTCTTCGCAATTATGAGCGAGGGACGCGTGAACTGACTACGTCATCATCCCCCTGTTTCGATTTCTTCTTTCTTCGTCTTTTTTATTTTGTTTTCATTCTTGCTTCCTGGTACCCTCTTCTGCGCAAGACTTCATTTGCTTGGCAGGCTTTTGCTTTTTTCCCTCTGCTTCTTCAATAATGCATCTGCAAAAATGTTCAGGATTTCTTTTTCTACAGAGAGATATGCAGTGGATGAGGCGTTGGAGCCCACCGTAAAAGCCTATGCGCCATTCCACCAAAACAGAAACAGATATATTTTCAATTTTTTTTATGAAAAATATTAGGAATTATGATTTAATTGTTTAATGAAACTTTAGGAATAAATGTATTATAGGTTTTAAAACTTGTTACAAAAATTAAATCCTAAACATTTCAAAAAGTGTAATCAAATTCTAAAACTTATCAAATTGGTTCAATCAAATTCCAAAACTTGTAAGTATTTTCTTTTTATCAAATTGGAAATAATTAATTGAAGCTCTTAATTACATTCACTTGCCAAGTTTCAAAACTTAATTGCACAAATTTGACAAGTTTTATAATTCAATTGCATTTTTATAATTAGTTTTAAGATTTTACAATGACTAATATATGTTATTGAATATGTCAATGATTTTTCTTTTTGACTTCTACAATGAAAAAAGGGTGCATATGAAAATATAAACCTAAGAGTTTGAAAGCAATCAAGTCATAAATTTTTTATCTAAGAGGCAATTGAGTCTTAAATACTTCAACTTATGTGTTAAAATTGTTAGCATTCATTAAAAAGTGCAATCAAATCTTAAATTCATATTGAAAAGTACAGTTTTAAGTTGCCACTTAAGCAATTTTCCAATATCATATAGACACATCGCTTATCAAAAACGGAAAAACTCGGTTTCACTTTGAATAATTACTTGAATAGTTTTGGACTCGAGTACATGCCCATGGCCCCTTTTTTCTTCTAAGTCATGAATGCTAAGGCACATGGTTATCGAGGGACAAAAAGTTAGGTGGAAGTTTCACGAATTCAAAAGCTAGATTAGGGGACGCATTTAATTTCTCTTTGCGACTCTTTTGACTGTGTTATAACCAGTTCTGTCGTGTGGAAAAAGAGAATGTATGTGAGGTCAATTATGTGGGGCTGCGATTTGCAAATGCACTGTTTTTGCCACCTGAGAATGTCTGTACTGTATTCATGACGAGGCGGACATTTTGTTGGGCGCTAAAACTATGTCAATCCGACAAAGTAATTCTAGTATTTATTATTTGGCTCGTGCATATGAGTTTATCGGGCAATGTGTGGGAACCAAAGTCATCATGAGCACACCTACAGATACATTCACTGCCCAGTAATCCCTTGTTTCTATATTCTGTCTTGATGCGGGTTCTCTGTCCTTCAATTATGACAGCTTCTGTTTGTGCACGGGTAATAAACTTTTGGAATATTTACACAAGCCGTGCCAACCCTCGACACTTTAACCTAACATATAATATTACCCTGAATTTTTAATTTATTCAATGAAATTTATGCATTGTCATACCTAAATTTTAATTTACACAATATGATCCATATTTTTTTTTTTTTGTGAAAATTCAATCTAGTTTTCAAACTATATAAAAATATCTAATGTTATCATTTTATTAATTCAAGTTTAGGGACAACATTGAACATTTTTATTTATTTTAGAAATTAATTGAACATATATATATAAATTCATACACTATATTAAATAAATTAAAATTTTATGGCTGACATTGTATATTGAGTTATAGTTCATGGACCATATTAATTGATTAGAAGTTTAAGAATTATGTTATATATTCTGCTAAAGTTCAAAGATCATTTATGTTATTTTTTCTTATCTTTTAATGGGTTGCCACGTTCACGTTCCTGAATTTTGAAAAATAAAATATATAATTACTTTATGGTATAAATGATAGGCGTCAAAACACCTGCTACGTTTATGCATTCAATTATGAGAAGAAAACGAGTGGTTTCAAGTATCGAAAAGTGGATGAAATGGAAAATTTTAAGAGATATGATGATTATATGTTTTTCCTTAACATGGGTGGTTAGAGAATCAATACGTTTTCATCTTTTATTGAGGGCAATATTAGAAGAAATAAGTGACCATAAGAGTAGTTTTAACTCAATATATATAAGATACTGTATGGCAACCGTTTGGAACATTTGTTATTAAAATGAATCCCTAACACTTTTAGTTGTTTGAGGACATCATTTATGGTCAATATTAAATTAATGTTTCGAGTTTAAAATCGGATGAAAAAATCTTTCTTTTTATTGGATATTCTTTTGGAAGTTCAAAATAAGCAAATAAGTAAGAGTACGTGATTTACCACTACAAGACAAAAGGGGCACACTTTATTTTATATTTCTATTTATCTTTTAGGGAATAAAAAAGAGAGAAGATGACTTTGATGGAAGACTTAAAAAGAGGAAATTCACTTCGGCAGAAGCAAAATTCCTTGTGGGCGTTGGTTTGTTATGTGGTGGGTCCAAGTTCAAACTTTTGACCTTGGGCGCACAGACGCATATATAAAAGCGAATATCTCCAGGAGGGTTTCTTTTCGCTGCTGCAGCCTCATGTATAACGGAGAAAAAAGTCACGCAGCTCTAATAAGTGGTAATTTTGTCCGTAAATTTATATTTAAATGAATTATTTATTTATAAACACTTTAGATTTTGAGTTAAATTTAGGTATGGAAAATATTGAGTATTTGAACGATTATAAATTTTGATTCTCCGATTATAGTGGATTATTTCTCGTTAACTCTTTCCAAGTGGACGTACGTATCGATCTTGGGTCGAATCACGTAAATTTCTGGTGTCCTTATTATTTATCATTTATTTCTTTGGCGATTTCGCGTTGACGTAAATCGCAAAATCTTATCATTTTCACGTATTATATTCCAACTATCAAAACTTTGTGTAGAATTTTTCATTGGATTTCTTCAATTTTGAGATGATAATACCAATTGCGAATATGCCTGTGATAATTTAGAAAATCACCAATGGTTGACTATCATCTTACAAACCTATAACACGAACTCATATTTATTTTTCATATTTGATATACTTTTTTGTATTGACAAAATTGAGATTAGATATATAACCTATTTGGTATATAGGCTCTTAAATATTTCTTTTAGTTGGGAGCTCTAGTATTAACATATGGGACGAAAAACTTATATAAAACGTCATTTTTCTTATAAGTAACCCCCTCCCCCCAAAGAAAAAACTTCAAATTTTGCACATCGTAATATATATACCTTAAACTTGTACTTATGTAATCCATTTACCTTCTGTCAAAATTTTATTAAATTTGTTTGGCCAAAACAATATCGTTTTTTTATTTTATTTAAGTCACATGGGCACCGTATCAATAACTCGCCTAGTGATTGACAAGGGTTGTTGGCCTTTGTCTATGGTCAATGAGGGTTGGCCAGCCCTCTCCCATGGTTGACGGTGGTCGGCCAGTGATCTCCACCAAACTTAGAAAGAAAAAATAAATAATTCAATTTGAAAAAACCCAATTTTCTTTAATAAAAACTATAAAAATCGTCCACTAAATTTGTCTTACATTGAAATGTTTTAGTGATATATATATCTATAAAATCATAAGAAACAAGTTTTCCTTAAAATTAGATTAAATATAGAAGTGTTTTAACAATTTGGGTTAGACCATTTGCAATCCAACTCAACCTACCTATTTGATGAGTCTCATTTCCATTAATCAAGCTCACTCATGGGTCTTTACGTGTTCCTTTCTCTCATGGTGAATTTTTAGAGTGATAATGTTTATTTTTCTTCTTTTCCATGTCTCCGAAGTTTTATATGCCACACAATTGAAATGTTAGGTACGATAAAGGAAGAGTATTTACCATTTCATTCTATCAAGAACATTAGGATCAGTGTCGCAGTCAATTGTTTGAAGGTGTCCATATCATGAAGTGGTGCATATCTAATACCCAAGGTCCTCATTCTTATTTCGTCTTTTAGATTACTAACTAAATGACAATTTTCATGCTTTTGAAATAGGTAATCTTAAAAGATGTTATCAACTTTGACGATTCTCGTTCTATCAACGAGAAAAAGTATTAATAAATCTATTCTATTGATACTAAATTAGTTCTAAACTTTCCAATTATTTCGATCAATTCTAAATTTTTTTTGCATTGATACTAATTCAATTTATTCGCCCAATTTAGGTTGGGAATTACTAACATAGGATTCGACGTGCAACCAATACCGATATCAATTTTGTTAGAAGTTTTTTACCTTTTTTTTTTTTTTTTCCTCTCTCTCTCTTTTAATCCTCTTGGTTGGTGAGGTCACCGATCATAGGTTGGTTTGGGCAAGAGCCTCCACACCTTGTCGGCTAGGTTGAGGGCTACTGCACACTCACTGGCCACAAGCGAGAGTGAGGGCGTCCTAGGCCACGTTGGCCAACACATGAGGGTGTCGATCCTCACATGGAACCTCGCCTGTGGTCGGCAAAGGCATGGGGGCCCTTGCCTAGACCAAGCAAAGGCCACCGGCCCTCATCTATAGCCAATAATGGTTATGTTACGTAGGACTGCTAGTATCTACATTAATAATTTTCAGTTTAAATTGGTCGAATGGACTAAATCAGTTCAAATGCGATAATATTTAAAATTAAATTGATCAAATTAAAAAATTTAAGACTAAAATGGTATTTATATAATATGTTTATAATTTTTTTGATACTTAATGCTTCATCAACAGTTGCATTGCTGCACTTCCATATCTGAATTACGAAGGCGCAGCTCAACGTCTGTGTGAACTACGGAATGGATGGAGACAATCCACCATCCGGGCACCGCGGTCCAACTTTCCAAGAACTACAGCATCGGAAAAGTGCGACTTCTGGAGCCGACCTCGGACCTGCTCAATGTGCTTGCGTTTGGTGGAATAGACGTCACGCTAGGCATATAAAACCAAGACTTACCATCCATCACATCGCGTGCCTAAGAGGCTAGGGTATGGTTTTGTTTTTTTTTTTTTTGGTCGAATAGGGTATGGTTCGACACCTATGAACTAACTGGATTGAGGGTCCACAGTAGTTGCGACTTGTACCCTGAGGAGTTTAGACCCACCATCAAGCCGGTGCATCAGCCGACGACGCTCAGGCAGGCATGGTTGGAATTATTTACTCTTTGTCGAACACTAGCTGGCCGTTACTAGTTAATGTGTAGCCCCATTTTGAATATGCCTCAGATCCAACTAATGTGAGATCAAATTATGCTCCATTAATCGAAACCATTTCATAGGTTCATGATGGTAATTTGAGTTACACGAACAGGCTATATGCGACTGTGGATGCCTTCTACTGGGCACTGGAGAAGGTAGGCGTGAGCTAAGCGGACACAATTGTTTTCGAGAGAGGTTGGCTATCGACCGTCACCATACCTTCGCTTCTCCTTCATCCATTATAAGGTGCATGATTACATTGAGCATGTTCATATAACTCAACTTGCCATCTTGAAGCACTGGATGAATCCTAGTGAATTAAGTGTAACCTGAAGCACTGGATGAACTAAGTAGACATAGGTTTTTTCAAGTGGGGTTGGCCGTCGGTCATCAGCATGCCTTGCTTCTCCTTCGCCCATTATAAGGTGCATGATTGCATTGGGCATGTTCATATAATTCGAGTTGCCATCTAAAAGCACTAGACAAGTTGCAGTGAATTAAGTGTAACCCGATCTCACGTTAGTTGGATATAAGGTGCACACAATTCTGGATAAACATTAATTAGTGGCAATGAACTAGTGCTTGACAAGAAGTTTACGATCACATTCATGTCGGCCTAAGCTTCATTGGAGGATGCACTACTTAAGGTTCTAGCACCATGCCGAATGCGTCCGAAGAAGAAGAACCATTCGTTTGCCCAAACGCTGTCCCAACGCGGGTAAGAACGCTTGCGATGTCGGACGGGATTGTCACGGCATCCCTTGCTCCATCGTATTTATAGTTACTTAAAATTGGTTGAAGATTTTGCGTTGTGGGTAATACATACCGAGCTAAATCTCTGGAGACGACTTCGGTACCATACGGAAGACTGACGTTGCCCCTGTAGAGTTGCAGAATGGTGCCGAACCATGCCTTGGACGCATCGGCACTAATGCTATGTTTTGCAAGTCCTGGCGTTTCATGCGTTCTTCCAATCTTGTTCTCTTGTGGAGTTGGACAACCGTGGCCGGATTAGGAGATTGTCCCCAAGCATTCTCTAATTCACGTCGATGTCGCCCTCGTAAAACTGATTTCATAGTGAAGTTAACGCTAAGATTTATAGAACGAGTATCGTGAAAGCCAAGGGGCTATCTCTTAGAATTTTTACCATCAATTCCATAAATAATGAAAATTATATTTTCCTTATTAATCTAAAAGGGGATATGAGAGCAGCGTATCCAATAGGGATGTGTGTGTGTATAATATTATTTAAATTTTACCATTTAGTTCAAACTTAAAGAGAAATTTTCATTGATGGTCCCGTAGTGGTAAAGTGTATATGTATTTATATATACATATGTGGTATTATTTAATTATTACCATTTAATTCTTGTAACAACATTAGGATCAAAGAGCATTCACTATTTGAGCGTCCTCATCAAAGGATGCATGTCTAGTTACAGGTCATCCTTCTTGGAGGATCATTTGCAAACTAACCACAGAGACCAAATTGTTTTTTTTTTTTCATTCATAAAGCCAAAAATGTCAATTTCATCAACTATGTTCTTCCAATAATTTGTCATTAATAATCTCTCCTCTCCCCATTCGATTTAGATTTAAGACTTATTTGATAACAATTTTGTTTTCGAAAATAATTTTTGCTCATAAATAATTTTTTCTGATTCCGTCCCCTTTGTCAACTCCTTGCTTGTGTTGTTGCCTTTGTCAACCGAGCCTAACCAAAGCGTCACAACAACATCTCTAAATGAGTTTCTGAGTACTTGAACATGTTTGATATATGTACAAAATTTTTATTTTTAGAATAGAAAAAAAAAACGGTGATGTGTTTGGTACAACCATCATTTTTTTTTTGTGACAAAGGATTTCTTAATTTTTAAATAATTTTATGATTTTTCTTTTTTCTTTTTTCCTTCTCTTCTTTTTCTCCTCTAGCCGGTCACCATCGACTTCACACGGGCCTCGGGGGTGCCTACTAGCCATTGTCGAGCGCAGTGACCAGCTAGAAGAAGAAAAAAAGGAAAAGAAAAGAGAGAAAAAAAGAAAATAGCTCAATTCTAGAATTATTTTCCGGAACAAAAAGTAACATATTCTCTCTATTGATTTTGTCTCAAATTTATTCCTAGAAACAAATCTATTCTTAAGAGTAGAAAAATTGGCTAATGTCACAAAATGAATTTTTGTTTTTTCATTCTGAGGAAAAAAAATAGAATTAACTAAAAACTGGCTGATTATCAAATAGGCCTTTAGACCTCCGTTAATTCTAGTATAATATCACATTCAAGGAGTTTATTATTTTGCCACTTTTTGTAAGGCTAAAGAGCAACAGAAGTCCCCACATTTTCTTCTCTTTTCAATTTTATTCCCACCTTTTTAGGTTATCAATAAATCTTCACAAATCGAAGTCACATCAAATCTATCCCAAGACTGGATTCCCCCGAATAATTGTGATTCAATTGCCTTTGTCCCTTTGACAAAAAAAATAAAAAATAAAATTGCCTTTTTCCCTCTTGAGCCTTAAATATATATGGCGTTGCAATCAAGATTGTGTTTTTTAGAATAACTTACTTTTTTCTTTTAAAAAAAGGCTAGTATGCAACCAAAGAAATATCTGTCCCTTGAATTATGCATCTGTTAAATAATTTATCCTTGAATATCCTTTCTTGAATATTAAATTAGATAATCTTCTTTCCTTAGTGACGGGATTGTGATTCGAGAAGGAATCTAATGATATTTGGTCTCACAAGTGGTGTCAAAGGGAGTGGGATATATTTAAGACCAAATTCGAAGGTATTTTTGGTATCATTAAAAGGTAAAATATAATTGAAAATTAAGAATTTGCTATCGGCATCCGGGATTGATGCCACCAGACCAAGTCACCGGACCATGCGAAACGACCTTGAACTCGCCTCGCCATCCTCCTTCACTTGGTCTTGTCGCCGTACTCACCAACTTGCCAGAAACATGATTCATCACCATGAGAAACAACATCTAAGGTTTGTAACTCGCAAACAAACAAACAAACTTGATTCAACATTAACCAGCTTTTCCTTCTTCTTTTTTCTCTTTTACTTCCTTTCAGCCTTCCTTTTAATTTCTTTCTACTTTTTTTTTTTCTAGGCCGATATGGCAACCACATCAAAGACTCTCTTTTCAAAAAACAATAAAAAAAATCACGTCATTATTTTTTGTTACTTAAATTAACAAAGTTAATGGAACTACTTAATTACGTTTTTGCAACTATTTTTTGACTTTTTGGTGCACTTGTCCTTAAAAAATGTGACATACCAAATTTTTTGGTAGGAAAATCATTGAACACACTTAATCTCACTATTTTAAAGATTATTAGGATTAAAATGTACGATAACAAAATTTGATACCAAAATGTACCTCAAATGACAGTTTTAGAACTTTGGCCACTAATTTTCCATTTAAAAAAACCTTGCCCACCATAATCTCGATAATAGTCTCTTTTTGCTGATGTCTAGTGTCATCAATGTGTTTCAAGTTTTGTGTACTTGGATGTATGATTAGTTGTTTAAAATCTCATCATAAATCTTTATATTACTCAATAAAGTTGCTGTAATGGAAAGGTTAGAATACCATCATGTAGCTGTATTTTCTAGACAAAAGAACCAAAGTAATCAAGATGATGGCTACTTTCTACTTCTCCTCGGCCTAAAGCACAAAAATTATCAATGCCCATAACAAGATTGGCTGATGTACGTGTAGGACCCTCCGAATTCACTGTTCACCATTGGTGGCTTTCCTCTTTCTTCTTCCATTACTTCTTTCGAGACATTAAACATGATGAATCCTATGATTGGCGCTCATGTGTCCTAAAATCCAAAGCCACACACGCATTTTGCAATGGAGAGTTCAAATTATAGAATATCAAGGGATATGAATAGACAAAGAGGGAGAAATAAGAGGGGTGATTAGAGTGGTGGGATCATCGGGTTGGGTTGGGGCCTTGGCGGGACAGGAGGATCTCATTGTCATCATTAAACCTGGATGCTACGTGTCACTTTTGACGCCCTCTAAGCCTATTCGAATTCCACTAAGTGAACTAAAGACATCCTCAGGTTCTAAGGCTGGACCCCGACGTGGACCCCAATTTTGACTCGGTTTCGTTCGATAGATCCCCACTGGCCTTTCATTCGAGGACTTGCACATGTGTTTTTGTCACCCAGCGGGAAAAGATGAAGCATTCCACAATTTTTTTTTTTTTTTTTTTTTTTTTTTTGGGGGGGGGGGGGGGTGAAGGAGGAAGGAAATGTGGGGAGATAGATAGAAAAGGATTTTAGTTTTAGGGTAAGTTTTATTTAGAAGAAAATTTCCTCAGGATCGTTTAGGGAAATGATTAAATTGAAAAAAAAAATAATCATAGCCGATGGAAAATCTGTAATCAAATCCAGGAATAGTTTTCCACAAATTTCATTTTTCATGAAGCAAAAAAATCAGCGTGGGATTCTCATTCTCTAACTTTTTATTACTCAAGCAATTTGAGTTTACTTTTTTAAATTCTTTTTATATGGTAAAGTCTCTTAATCATACATTTTCTGTTTTTTTAGTTATGTATTGGTGCTGAGTTGTTGGAGAATGACTCAACCCCTTAGGAGTCCTCTCAGGGCATACATAGTGGACCTTTAGATAAATGCCGGATCATAAATGTATAAATCACTGAAGTTCTCTAAATTGTTTTCTCAACCAATATAGCATCTTATGATCGTGCTCAAGTATATTGCGATCAGACTGGTCATTGTTTTATACACATTCGTCTAGAGATGGTAAAAATGGACGTCCCACTTGTCAAATCCACTTAAATTCCAAAGCTATTATAGGTGGAATCTTTGACTACAGCCACCATCTCATCACCTATATTTTTCCAAGACACAAAGATCTTATGAGAGGGGTTGACATGGTCTGCTGTGTTCTATCGTCCATGGCAGCTGGAGGCCCACCTTGAAACAGACATTTCATCGAACTCTGTTCTTCATGTCGATTTAGCATTCGACTCACTCTATCTTCCTCACGTTTGAAGCTTATTTGGTCTCAAAGTTCGAGCTCTTTCACAAAGTCTCAACCATTCAATTAATAAGCCGTCAAATTAGAGAGATGCTTTTTGACCCCAAAGAAAAAGAAAAGAAAAGAAATTTTTTTTAGAGAGATGCTAATACCTTATCTCTCTTGGATTTGTTGTATGACATCCACACGAGGCCGTCACATTAGAGTTCCACCTGTTCATTAGGGACCAAAGTCTACCGCCATGTCTGAATGCGATAATCACGAAGTTTTTGTCACTCCTTTTCAGATATTAAGTATCAATCATTCTATCCACATTATAGATTTACTAACCCTAATCTGTGAAAAAAAAAAGGTATAAGGTATGAGAGTCGCGAGTTGTCGTGAAATATGCACATCAACCGACGGCTAACTTCATGCGTGGATCAATTAAGTCAACTCTGATAAATTGCGTCTGTCGGTGCCTCCCACTGGATCCAGTTGTCTCGTTCCATGTATCCATTACATAGCATACGCTATAATCATATAATACTGGCTCTACAGTTTTGAAATTTTATAAATGGGAAATTTGGCATATCTCTTATCAGTTGTTGGACTCAAACCTTTGAATGTCAGTCATCGGATTGTATTTGTGTTATCAAAGTTAACGTATATCTCCACTTTAAGCGTGTAAAAAAAATGTGATCTGAATAGAAATCTAAGTCCGAATAGAAACTGTAACTTGACGACCGAACAAACAAGCAAAATTTTCATGTATGAGTCCAAGTGGAGGCGGAGTCGGTCAAGGAATTTCTATGGAAGAATATTAATATTTCATGTGTTTGGAAATGTTCTATTATGCTTGTTTTGTCGTACAAGAAGATCGATCTTGGAGGCTTGTATGTGCAGAAATTATTGGCGTGAGATCAGAGAGTCCCCTTTTTCTCTTAATTACACTCTAAAACAATTTAAAATTTTCACTCAATTAAATCTTTTATTTTGTAAAATTGACAAATTATTTCATAAGAAATTATAAAGGTTAAATATCTCATGAGTTATGAGGTTTGGAAATGTCAAGGTTCTTTAAATGATTCAAATGTGATTGTAAGTAATTTCCATTATGTAGTATGTTTTGATTAGTAGTGAAATGTTGTACCGCTTTTTGTCATGAAGTAGGTAATACCAACTGAATCATATACGTCTCATATCTAGATTCTTTTCTTGTCTGGTTAGTAGTGGGATTAATTGTTTGTTTTTTACAATAGTGAATATTCAAACCAAATCTTGTCAAGTGTCTACAATGGTAAACATGCATGTTGTTGAGCTCAAGCGTACTGAAGCATAACTAAGGTTGCAAGTAGATCCACGTCTTCTGCAAGAAAAAATAAATTTCATGAACTAATTTAGTACTGACCCCTTAGTGTTGCTCTATTTAGATGTCAAATTGCATTTTTTATTTAACAATCTATACCATCTAGAGTATGCGTCGATGTCAAATCTCATGGTAGCGATGCTCAATGGTGTCGATGATATGGTGCTCGAGGCTGAGACCAATATTAGTTGTGACAATCACCTCAAGATGGTGGTCATCACAACGGTTTTATCTTAAATGACTTACTTCTATCAATTTCATTTAATTGGTATCTTTCGGGTGATTTATAATTTTTACTTTGTAAATCTATTTATGCTTTCAATTTCACTCTGTTGATATTGAATTTTTCAACTGTAGATTCCTATTCGTTTGATTTGTGAAGTGGAATCGCCCAAACTACTGGACTATAAGTGATAAACCATACAATTTTCCTTATTTAGTAAGCTCAAAAGTAAAAAAAATTGCCTATATCTTTATCATCGAATCCACTGAAAATTCTTGCTCGCTCCGTTCTTCAATAACGGCACGTTTCCCATCACCATTCACATCTCTTCATCAAATCACACAGAGAGAATAGGGCAAAAAGTAGTTCCAAGTTCCGAGGAATGACCCCCCAAATCGTACTTTAGTATTCATTAATTTCTCTTTTACGCCGGCAATGATAGCCATCCAAAGTAGCTCTCGCTTCAGTCAATTCAAAATGCGCGTTTCCGGTCAGAGGACATCGTGAAAAAAAGTAAAGCGGCAATTCCGGATGAGTGTTACAACGTGTAAATTACATCACATGACCAAGTGGCACCAGTTGACACAGCTGTACTGTAAATAAATTTCATAAAACAATTAATTAAAATTTTCTTTTCGATACACAAGTACAATTACAAAAATTTGATTACGACATGTGAATAAGAATTACTAATTTATTGAAAAGGAAAAAGAGAGAGAGACCGGTGATGAAAGGAAAACAAAGAGTAAAGATCAAAGGGACCTTCTTGCATACTCAGCCGAAAAAGGGTTTAATTTTAAGGAAGTTTCTTGGTAAATGTCGTGATATCTGTCAAGTAATTAACTAAACAAAAGTTATAAATTTTAACCGACCGATTAATTTGGTGATATGAGTAATAATTATTTTAAAAACTATTTTTTTAATAAAATATGCTTGCAAGTGAAGTCCAACAATCAAACATCGATCTCAAAAGGACACAATTATTTATAAAAAAATTGAAAAACCAGTAATGCTTTCGGAGGTCGAGACGTTCCAAAAGCAGGCTTTGTCTTTTGACCGCGAATGGGGTCACAGAATTCAAAAAGAGACGCGAGTGGGAACCGATCGAGCTGGCTCTAAAACTTTTTCGGGCTTTTTTTCTTTGGTAACATAAAGACATTTTAAAATTATATGATTATTAATTATTAATGGACGAATGCCACAAAAAATCATAAACTATATCTATTGTGATGTGAATACTTTAATTTTTTTTAGATAACAAAAAAATCCTAAATTTGTTGATTATGATACAAATATCCTCAATTTTTTTGTATCACAAAAAATTTCAAACATATACATGTGTAATATATATATACCTTCTATATCAATTCATCTCTAGTATAAATTTGAGATTTTTTATTTATGTTGCAATAGGCAAGTTTTGGTTTTAAGTGATACAAAAAAAGTTCGAAGTATTTATATCATGGTGGGCACAACTTGGTAACATAAGGACATTTTGTTAAACATATTGATTCTAAAATGATATGATTGTTAATTATTGATTACACATGAGTTGAGAACCGTAAAAGGATTGGAAACAAATAATTTTCTAATATTGAAGCGAAATATCTTAATTATCACTATTAAGGACTGATATATCAAGAAGAGCCATCTTGCTTGGTAATGATTTAACTTCAACATGTACGTTCTGTTTGCTTTGTAGAAAAAATGATTTGAAAAATATTTTTCAAACAATCACTTATATCATTTAAAAAGTTAAATGAACAGAAAATAAGTTTGTCATTTGTGAAAATATTTAAATATATGTTATTATTGATAATGAAAATATTTTGATGATTGTAGCAAAGCCCTCACTAAGTATGACTAAAACACGAAATGGTATTTAATGTAACGGTGAGTTTAGTGGTGTAAGGCTTACTTTTAGTAGTCAGGGATTCTCCGACCATAGGTTCGAATCCTCTAGTCGCTTTCGGTCTCAGGAAGTCTCGATTTGCTGCTCCTCAACCTACGTAAGTTTTAATTTGTATGCGACTTACATGTGCCATAGCCCAATAATTGTTGGGATTTACTCTCACTAGCACCATGGTGTAGCAAAGTTTAACAGATCCGCTCAAACTATGCCACAAATTAAATATTCCATTACAACTATGAAATTACTATAAAAATATCGACCTTTCCATCATTCATTTCCATCGAAATTACTATAAAAATATCGACCTTTCCATCATTCATTCCTTCATTTTGTGTATTCCATTACAACTGTGAAATTACTATAAAAATATCGATCTTTCCATCATTCCTTCCTTCATTTTGTGAAAACTCGAGAGTAGTTTTAGAATTCTTTCTTATTAATATTTTTGTTAGAAAAAATGATACAAATGATCTTTATATTTTTACCAAATATGTAATTTAATTTTTGAACTTCTAATTTATTCAATATAAATCCTAATTTTTTTTATATATTTATTATAATTCTAAATCATATAAAAATCTTCAATGAAAAGGTTTTTTTTTTTTATTTTTATAACTAGGAAAAGTCTCGTATGCTGACAACACGGCGGAATAAATCCTGAGAAAACACGTGAGTCATCACCATCTCTCGTGTCCCAGGAAAATCACTCTTGTGACGTTCAAGAATCGAACTCCTCCTCTTACGTTAAAGAGGGAGAAGTTAGCCGCCTACAGTGCTACCAAACGGGTGGTTCCAATGAAATGTTCATAAATCATGATAAATGAAAAAAAATTATGAATCATAATTTAAAAATAATTTTTGTCATCATTTCTCGTCATCGAAGTCGTAGCTTTCATTTGGCCAGTACAACATGAGCTGGTTCCTATTTAGTGTCCTCTTCCTAAAGAAAGTACATAAACTATATAATGACGACCGTGCGCCGCCGCTTGGGAGGCGCCGTAGGATAGGAAGGAGGCGATGTTTGTCTGGCGACTTGAAGTGATCACGAGAAAGATTTTCTCTTCCTCTTTCTATTATTGAATTTTAGTAGCATAGATGGAATGGCCTCGTAGGCTAGGGAGAAAGAACCTGGATAAGCAACAGTGGAGCTGTAAATTTTGGATCTTCGTTCAAGCCCAGTTGCACGATTAAGAGCTGATTCTTTTCGTCCTTGAGCTTACGTAATTTTTCAGTTAAAATGTTAGAAAATATAATTTGTCCGATCAAATTTTTGAATCTGCACAACTTTTCTAGATAAGTCTGTCCAATTTGACATGTTCATTAGCGTCGTCAAGAGTTTGATGTGGAAAGCGATGAGAAGAAACGCTCATAGGTAGATATTTCATTATCGTTGAGGTTTGGTTGTGGTTATTAGGAGATTTTTTTTTTGTCAATCCTATTCTAACTCTTATTTTCATATTTTTACTCTATCTTTGGCGGACTAAGAGTCGAAATCCACACCTGAAACTATATCGTCGCCACTCCAACCCTTCTAATTCCCCACATTTCCTTTTCACATTAGAAGGGTGGTCACTCACGGGCAAAGTTCATTAATTGGGTTTTGATTATTATTAGAAGATTTTAATTGTATGCATTAATTGATAGTCCGTTGTGGCAAAGGAAGCATTCGCATTAGGCTCATGATTTGAAGAGTGCCTCAACTCCAATAAAGTGGACGTAGAGTGGGAGACACTTGATTAGAAAATTTATGTGAATTTAGAAAAACAAATTGCACAAATTTTAGAAGGGATGAAAGCAGAAATTTACCTTTTAAAGTACAAAAATCAATCCATGCAATGAGTGAAGAATTTGTCTAAATGTAATAGACTTATTAAAAACATATAAAGAGAATTGGTTTCTCCTTAATGAGTTGGTTAGGATCTTTATTTTTCTTTTTTCATGATTAATGAACTAATTTCGAATAAATGAAAAACATAAGGATTCAGGAGCTACTTTTTAAAAACATAAAAAACCATGTGATTTCAAACAATCCTGGGCCGTGATTTATGCTTCAGACTTTTGATCATATTCCCCTCAACATCATTGGTTAGCCCCAAACAAACTCATCAGCTCAAAGGTCGATCCATTTAATGTAGTTTCCCTTTATTAGTAACAGCACATGCATAGATTGATTCCACCACCTTAATTAATCTATTTCTCACTAATAATGAATTTAATCAAAGTATAACCGTCGCGACCAGATTTTTTCGTTTGAACCACCTAGGGTTTGGCTAATGGATTACTAAGTTTTTATACTTTAAATTTCTCCCAAGCCCATACCAAATCGCGACTTAAGTTTAAATTTTTAAACATGCAAGAGGTTACTATCTAGGAGTCGCCACTAATCGGTTTATGGTAGGTCGATTAGACACCTAAGTAAAATAAAGGGAGATTTATTTTACTCCTACGAACCGCAGAAGTGCAAGGGACTTGGTTCACTAGATTTTCTAATGCCCTTTCGGTACCATTTTTTTTAATTTTTCAAAATGTTTTTGCAAGCAGCTGATTTATTTTAACCTAAATTACTATCACGCAAATATGGTGACCACATGCAAGTCTTCATCCATTATTAAAGCATTCAAATAAGAATAATAAATAAATTGCATCACACAAAGCAAGCAACCATTTTTTTAATTTTTCTTAAAAATTTGAGTTCTTTTATAAAAATGCATTTTTATAACTAAATGACTTAATCTTATTAATATGCAAGTTCCAGTTAAATGGGTCTATTATGCAAATTAACGCCTCATGACCTAATTTTACTAATGACATGCAATGCGATGCAATGACATATAAAATTATTTAACCTAAAATGACATGCAAGCTATATGTCAAGCGACATTTATTAAATGACATAATCTAATGGCAAGCAATTTCTAATTAGAAATGAGCCTAAAAATAATCACTAAAATGACGCGTCATTTCATGGACTTAATTTTATATAACGTGCACATGATTTTTCTATTCTAAAAATGCAATTTATTCCTAGAAATTGCAACTAATTTATCCTAAGACAACTTTTATGAAATTCGAAATTTAAAAATGCAAAGGTGATCTAGCTAGATTAAGATTCTATCCAATTTAAACTAGGGATTAAGTTATGTTAAATCCTAATTTAAACTAAGACATTATCTAAATCTAAAATGCCGTTTATCTAAAAGAGGATGATCTAAATGAAAAATGCAATTCTAATCCAATATGCACAATGATTTTTTCGTTTTTCTTTAATCTCTAAATTAAAATTAATACATAATTAACATGCAATTCAAATAAAAGCTAACAATCTAAATGAATGCACTTTCTTTTTATTTAACAATTCATAATAAGATTGCAATCCTAATATGCAAGATAACAAAAACAAACCTAGTCCTTATTCGGATTTTTCTTTTTTTTTTTTTTTTTTCTTATTTTTAAAAAATCGAAATCAGATTGCGATTTTAACCCTAAGATTAAGAAATATTGTAAAGTAAATCTAATCCTATCTCAAATATTTTAGATTTTTTTTAGTGATTCTTCAAAATAAGCCATTATCAACTAAACAGTAAATCTAAACAATCAGGATATGCAATCAAATAAAGGATTAAAATAATCAGAAAAATAACATGTTGTCTCACAGGTCAAATTAACGATTATCATAACCCTAATTATCACAACAAAAAGATCAAGATAATTAAAAATCTGATCCGAGTTCTTACGGATCAAATTAATAGTTATATTGATTCAACAATTATAGTACTATCAACAAACTCCAAGAATTAAAATAATTAAAAAAATGACCCGACATCTTACGGGTCAAATTAATAATTATAATAATTATTGTGGAAGACCCTGCGGATAATGCCTACAAGACTCATAAAGTGAACATTGGGATCCAATTAAATAAATAACTACGAATATAAACAAATAAAGTAGAATAAATGAAAAGATAAAAACAACCTAATTGATTTTTGCTTTTTCTGTTGTTTTTCCTTTTCTTCTGAGCAAGGCGGCACTTGGTGTCCGGTCCGGTGAGGAGTCGTGATCTACAGTGGCAGGCAAGGGTGAGCGTCGCGAGCAGCGGGTGGGTCCTGGATCGGCTCGGGTTGCAACGGCGTCGTCGTTCGGGCGGAGCTGCAGGAGACGGTGGCTGGCGAGGCGTCGGGGAAGGACGGCAGAGATCGCGACCGGAGCAGGGAATGCCGGATGCTGGGTCACGAGCAGATCTCAGGCACGAGCGTCGAGGGGAAACTCGGAGCCAACGCGGTGCAGACGGTGGGCAGATCTGGCTCGGGTCCGGCTGATTTGGGGCTCTTGTGGCGTCGGTGGTGCTTCGGTGCAGAGTTGCAGGAGCGGTGAGGGTAGCGACGAATGCGGCACAGCGTCAGGCGAGCGGTACGGCGGAGAGGCAGGCGTGGGTGAGTGGGGCTCCGGCGCGGCAAGAGCAACAGAGGGGATGCGGGCCGGTGCAGGGGCTCACTCGGCAGTGGAGCGATGACCAGCTCGGATCTGCGGTCGTCGGGGCTCTCGAGTGGGCAGATCGGGATAGCAGTGGTGTCGCGGAGAGGTGGAGACGCGGCGTGGGCGGCGGGGTGGCGACGGCGCAGGGGTGCGGCAGCGTGGCGTTGTGGGTCAGCAAGCAGAGCAACAACAGCGACTGGGCAGAGGTGCTGGTGCGGTGGCGTCTACTGTGTTGCTGGGCACGAGTTGCAGGGCTTCGGGGACAAGCGGAGGCGCGGCGGAGCTTCGCGGGAGGAAGGGGTGCGCGGACGTCGGGGCTCGCGGACGGAGATCAGCGGCTACGTCGGCGCGGGAAAGACGGCTTGGCTGTGGCACGGCTCGGGCTTACTCGCGAAGGGTGGAGCGTCAGGGCTTCGGTTCGTCGAGGACGGAGCAGCAACGTGAGCAGCAAACCTGGGGAGACGATGAACAGTAGGGGTCAAATCACCCCCTACTTTTTCTTTTTTTTTGCCTCTACGCTGCTTTTCCTCTTTTTCACTTGTCTCTCTCACGTCACTCTCCTATTGACTTTTCCTTCTCCCTGCAGTTGTCAGGAAAAAGAAAACAAAACTCTCTTGACCTTTCTCCTCACCTATTTCTCCATTTTTTTCAAAGAAGCTCCCCCCTACGAAGAGAAGACCACCCCTATTTATAGATGCGAAAACTTAATCTACTCAACCTACGAAGATTTGCATAACCACTTAATCACTAAAGATCATCTTTCGAGATTATCGTGGATCTTGACTCATTTTCATCTGTTAAAATCTTTCAGTTCGATTTTCGCCAATATGAAGATTTTATATCGACTCAACGATTGAAGATAAATTGGAATTTTTTATGAAGATTTTCCAAATAATTCACTTTAGATAAAACTCCGTTATCCAATTAGAAAATCTTTCGAGATATCTATCCGTAACAAAAATATTTTAGATTATTCATTATCCTCCTTAATATTCCCAATGATTTCAACACCTATTGTTAAAGATAAGATTACAATGCGATTTTTTAATTTCCAAAAATTATCATAATATCGCATCAAATCTTAAATTTTCACAAGATAATCAATTAAAAAATAACGACGGGCTTGGGTTAATTTTATCCTTTCATGGGCCTAGCCCGCCTATTAATTTAAAATTGAACCACCCATTCGACCCATCCGCCAGGTCCAATAAATAAAATGCCAATTAAAATAAATTGCACCTAAATCTATATGCTATGTAATTATATATATTTTTTAAACCCTAATTTTTAATGACTAAACGGGTAGTTAAAATTTAGGTGTCACAATTCTTTGCCCCTCTTTGAAGGTGAGCTCGAAGAGGTTGCCTTCAAAGACAAATTGAGACCTAAATTTTGACTATGCACATGCATTGAATTTTTTTTTTTTTTTTTTTTTTTGAAAAAAATGAATCCCATTTTTAAAATGCAATTTATATGATGCATGGAAATGCTAATGCAAATAAACCTACCTGGAATAACTTACCTTTAAAGAGGGTAGAGTAGTTCGAGGTAGTCGGTGTTACATGTCCAGGACCCGTACCATTTTACGGTCGCCCGAATTGTAACATGGCTTTGTAAAGAGACTGCTTTCCCAGGACTCGTACCATTCTACGGTCGCCCAGTATGACAGTGTTTAGTTGTGTCTAGGACTCGTACCATTCTACGGTCGCCTAAACGGGAATTTACCTTCCAGGACCCGTATCATTTTACGGTCGCCTGAATAGGGAAATAGATTTTGTCTAGGACCCGTTCTATTCTACGGTCGCCTAAACGGGATTTACCTTCCGGGACCCGTACCATTCTACGGTCGCTGAATAAGGAAATAGATTTTGTCTAGGACCCGTACCATTCTACGGTCGCCTAAACGAGGTTTTGCTTGGCTAGGACCCGAACCATTCTTCGGTCGCCCAACCTTGCGGCAGAAATCATCCGACCAGGACCCGAACCATTCTTCGGTCGCCTTAATCAGATTGAATCTAGAGAGAAATTTTTGGGGGACAACTCAATCGAGTGTCGGTATGTTTAAAAGGGAATACCTGCACAATGACAAGTATTTAAGGTATGGATAGAGATATACTTACCTGGTATTATCTCTGTTCCTGGGGAAATGTCTTTTGCAAAACATGGTCACAGGAGAAGCAATATGCATTTGTGATCATAAAGATGCATCAATTTAATGGAGGTTCATGATAATTTCCATTAATCTTACATCACCTAATTTCCATTCACAAAAACGAGCACATGAGTGTCATGAATGTGTCAAATGAGGGACCTCTTGGTCTGAAAGGGCTTTTCACTCATCCTCATTAAAATGGGTTGTTTTATCCCGACCTTTGATGCAGGATTTTTACATTCACTTCATCTCCTGTCGTCATGCCGAACAAAGGTCCGAGTAATCTCGCAAGTGGTACGAACTTACCAATATGAGAGGTCTTTAACGGGGACCGTAACGCTGGCTTGGTCAATGGCTTAGCAAAGGAGACTCTTTGAGTCAAGGTTATTAAAAAAATGAATGATATTTCATCATCATCCTGGGGTTTACAAGCCAAGAAACATGAGAAATGAAACAGAAATTATCTTACTCGCACTTCTTCAAGCGATGCTTCCAAACATGTGAACTTTTACGTTAATTCAAGTGCCTTAATCTGAAAAGACTTTGTAAGGGACGTAACGTAGGTTGGGTTCATGGGTTGAGAAACGAAAGGATCATTTGGCTCAACAAGTGTTTATGGGGTCAAAGTTGGTGATCATCTTGACATTTCCAACAATTTTCCTCCCCATCGTCGAAGATTTTATTCACATCATAACTCCACTGATTGCAACATCACAACATTTGAGTTTTTTTTTTTGGTACCACTTTGAAGATACGACTCACTTCATCAAGTGTTTGATTTTTTCTTTGGGCATTAGCCTTGCTTTTACCAGGCACACTGCTTTTTCATGCCCCATTTTGGACTTTTTGTTTCTTTTTTTTTTTTTGGACAAAGTCTTCATTTTTATCAGCATTGTAAATCATGCTACTTGAGTGGTTTGATCTTTCTTGCCTTGCCCCAGTGTGGGGGATGATCACCAACTGGGTTTAATGTGAAATGAATTCATAGGCTCAAGGGGCTATGCAATGGATAAAGTTTATGGATAGAGGAAGAATTGCTCTTCGTCATCCTAAGGCACCTTAAATTATCGTACAAGTCACACTGTAAAAGCAATACTCAAAGATTGATACAAGTATGAGTAAGAAAATTCCCATCATTCATTTCAAATTCTGTCCCAGTATGGGACGACTCCTGACAGGGATAATTTAAAAAACTCATTATGTGTGTGGGCTCAAAGGGCTGAACAATGGATATATCTCGTAGCGTTTTGGATAGCAAGAAACGCCTCTCATCACCTTGGTGGACGTACCCTTTGCGAGATCATCCTTTTCCTTGTGGGCATGGAACTTTGTGTGACACAACTCACTGGGGGTCAGTGTATGGAATAAGGTTTGCCTTTCATCATTCCAAAGTATCCCATTTTCACACATTCAATTTATCTCACACGATTCATCAAGGAAAACATACAATATTTGCAACTAATTGAATTTGTAACTCAATGAGGTAATTTATTTATCATAAAATGTTTGCAATTCAAAACATGACATTGCAAATTCTATCATGGGTAATACTTCTTGACAGCATCGAATTAACTGGAGTAGAAAACACACGACCATCCATTTCAGCCAAGATCAAGGCGCCTCCATGAAGTACCTTCTTTACCACATATGGGCCACTGTAGTTTGGAGCAAACTTCCCTCCAGGATCTGGAAAAATTGGCAACAGCTTCCTTAGAACAAGATCATTTACCTCGAAATGTCTCGGCCGCACCTTTCGGTTGAAAGATCTGGCTATTCTCTGTTGATATGCTTGGCCATGGCAGAGAGCCTTCAGTCTTTTCTCATCGATCAAGTTCAACTGTTCAAGTCTTTGTTGCGACCATTCTGCCTCAGATAATTCCACTTGGGATAATACTCTCAGGGAAGGAATCTCCACTTCCACAGGTAAAACTGCCTCCATGCCGTATACCAGAGCAAAAGGAGTTGCCCCGGTAGAAGTACGAATCGATGTCCGATACGCCATTAGTGCGAAGGGTAATCTGTCATGCCAGTCTCGATAATTCTCAGCTGTCTTAGCCAAGATCTTCTTAATATTCTTATTGGCCGCTTCAACAGCCCCATTCATTTGAGGGCGATAAGGGGATGAATTCAGATGCTTGATCTTGAGCTCTTTGAACAACTCATCAATGAGATTGTTGTTCAAATTTGTTCCGTTGTCGTGATAATCGTTTCGGGGACACCATAGCGAGCAATTATGTCACGTTTGATGAATTTCACAACATTGCGAGCGTGACACTTGCAAAGGATGTAGCTTCGATCCATTTTGAAAAATATTCTATGGCCACTAAAATAAATCTATGCCCATTGGAAGCCTTTGGGTTTATTGGGCCGACCACATCAATTCCCCACATTGAGAAAGGCCATGGCTCGGAAAACTGGTGCAGCACAGTTGGAGGAATATTTATCTTATCACCATGGACTTGGCAACGGTGACAACTTCGAACATGCTGTATACAGTCACCTTCTAGCGTGAGCCAATAATAGCCTAATCTCATGATCTTCTTAGCCATCATGTGTCCATTCATATGGGGGCCACACACTCCTTCATGAACCTCCTGCATAATTTGAGTGGCTTCAGCTGCACCCACACACCGCAATAAGACTGAATCATAAGACCTCTTGTATATGATTTTCACCACCGACAAAGAACTTTGAGGCCATCTTCATAATGTACTTCCTATCACCGGAGTGCTTCCGTCGGGGGAATTCTGTTTTTGGATATAGTTCATGATATCGTAATACCATGGTTTTCCGTCAGACTCTTCTGTCACCATCATACAGTAAGCCGGTCTTGGCAGAACCTCTATCTTCAATGGCTCGACTTCTAATCCGTCAGTGACTTGCAACATAGATGATAAAGTTGCGAGTGCATCTCGCAAATTGATTATGAGACCTTGATAAGTATTCAAATGAAACTTCATCGAATTCCTTGATCAAATCTTCTAGGTACTTGTGATATGGGAGCAATTTAGCATCCTTAGTCTTCCATTCACCTACAGTCTGCAGTATGATTAACGCGGAATCCCCGAACACTTTTAATTTGGCTACACCCATTTCGATCGCAGCTTGAAGCCCGAGGATGCATGCTTCGTACTCGGCTGTGTTGTTAGTGCATGGGAATATCAATTTCGCAGCTACTGGGTGATCTTTGTCCGTCTGGGGATATTAAAGCGCCCGGTGCGTAACTGAGACAAGTTTACTCCATCAAAGAACATTGTCCATGAGTCTTCATTTACAATCAAGATACGGTCATCTAGGGAACGATCATCATTATTTAAGGCTTTTGGATTCTCAGCCAATAAATCGGCGATCACTCGACCCTTAACCGACTTCCGTGGCATATACTGCACATCAAACTCTGATATCAAAATTTGCCATTTAGCCAACCTACCCACTAAAGCTGGCCGATCAAGTAGGTACTTGATAGGATCATTCTCGGTTACAAGAAATGTCTGGTAATGCAGTGTGTACTGTCTCAATCTATGCAACACCCATACTAGTGCCGCACAAGTCTTTTCCATATCAGAATATGGTGAACTTTTTACTCAAGTAATAAATGGCTCGTTCTTTTTTGTCGACGGGACTTCCCTGTGCCAACATCGCACCCAATGACTCACTATGAATGGTGAGGTAGAGAATCAAAGGATGCCCTGGTGATGGGGGGACAAGAACTGGTGGATTCATTAAATCGTTTCAACTTGTCGAACGCTTCTCGACACTCATCATCCCGTTGACTCGTGCATTCTTCTTTAAGAGCTTGAAGAATGGCTTGGCGGTTTCAGAAAGTTGGGAAATGAATCGAGCAATGTAATTCAATCTCCCCAGAAGACTCCGGACTCCTTTCACTGTTGATGGAGGTTGCAACTCACATATAGCCTTAGCTTTAGCCAGGTCGATCTCAATCCCTTTACTACTCACAATGAACCCAAGTAATTTACCAAATGTTGCTCCAAACACGCATTTAGTGGGGTTTAGACGAAGCTTGAACTCACGGAGTCGATCAAACAATTTCTTCAAGGTTTCGATGTGGCTTTTCCCAGGTCGAGTCTTGGCGATCATATCATCAACATAGACCTCGATCTCTTGATGCATCATGTCATGAAATAACGCTACCATAGCTCGCTGGTAAGTTGCCCCTGCATTCTTGAGTCCAAAGGGCATGACCTTATAATGAAAGGTTCCCCACGGAGTGATAAATGCAGTTTTCTCTTTGTCTTCCTCCATCATCCTTATCTGATTGTATCCAGAAAAACCATCCATAAATGAGAATAGTTCAAATCTGGCAGTACTATCAATAAGGACATCTATGTGAGGTAGCGGGAAGTCATCTTTTGGGCTAGCCTTGTTTAAATCTAGATAATCGACACAAACTCGAACTCGACCATCCTTCTTCATCACCGGCACGATGTTTGCTACCCATTCAGGGTATTGCGAAACTTCAATAAATCCGACTTTTAAAAGCTTCATCACTTCTTCTTCTATCTTCTTCGAGAGCTCAGGCTTAGTTCTTCGCAGTCTTTGCTTCTTAGGAGGCACGTCCGGGTTAATAGGCAAACAATGCTCCACGATTGACGGGTCTAACCCAGGCATGTCGGCGTAGGTCCATGCGAAGATGTCCCGATATTCCTTCAATAACTGAATCGGACGTTTAGCCTCGTCTTTGGGAAGATTCGCCCCTATTTTCACCTCCTTGGCTTCTTCAATGTCACTTAAATTAATAGTGACGGTCTGCTACGATGTAAGAGTCTTGGCTTTTTCATGTTGTTCCCAACTTTGCTGCACCTCAATGGAATCTTCAATGGAATCCTTGATCAATTCTTCAGGATCATTATCAGCACTTGTTGCATTGGATTGGACCATTTCCATACCTTTGCATGTTATATGATCGTCCCTGAAACATGAAATAGCATGATCAAAAAGACAAACAGGGTTAATCATTTTTTGTGAAAATTTTTTTTGAAATTCTTTTGCAAAAGCATTTTTTTTTAAACATTTTGACACGAGGAAGCATGATGGAGCCCAGGCCTCAGAGTTCTCCTTGGATTTTGATTTTGTTTTATAGGTTGGATATCATCACCGGGCTGGTTTGGTGTACCTCATCATGCCCTCAAAATAAAACTTGTAATTTCATTGAAATTCATCAATCAATTACAATTTATTGAATGGAAAATGCAATTCAAGTCCTAAGAAAAAAAGTGAAAAATAAGAAATCGAAAACAATTCCTAGAAAGCAATAAAAATTCCCACGCAGGGGACTGTACAAAAGTGATAAATGGATTACTCTTGTGGATGAGGGCCCATTTCTTCCAGAGGTTCTCCATCAATGGCTCCAATGGAGATGTCATCAAACAAACTTGAAATTCCTTCCAGGGTGTCGTCAGAGTTTTCCGTCCTTGAAGGCGCCGGATCATCCATGTCATCCCACCCACTTGGAACTATATTGCGGGCATCAAAGTAAAAGCCGGGAGGAGCCGAATACTTCACCATATAGTCGAACTTCCCACTTGGTTGTCCGAGAGTATCCATCACTTCACTTCATGTTGCATCATAATTGGAGGACCAGGAACGTCTCATGAATATTTGGAGGTGGTAAATTTTGCCTCCTCGCCCTTGCTCGGGTGGCGAGTTATGCCTTCCCTGTCTTCGTCTTCCGAACTTCCTCCACCTCTTCCATGGTACCCTAACCCACAGATCGGGACCTCGAGGGGCTTGAATGGGGTTTTGAATGCCTTGACCATTTCTTCCAAGCCCATTTCCAGGGGCAAAACCATTGCCTACCATGACTCTTCCTACCATGAGGGCAGCATCTGAAACCTCAGGAGTGGGCGGCGATGAACCTCGAGAAGCATGTATGGTAGACACTAACTCAAATGAGTGGTAACTTGATTCAAGCTTAGAATCTGGCTCTACATAGGGGATAGCCGTCTCGTGATAAATCCGGTGGTCTTCTTCACCATACACAGTGACTAGCTTCCCTTCAATCACAAATTTTACAGCTTGATGTAGACTTGAAGGGACTGCACCAGCAGTATGTATCCAGGGACGACCTAGCAGAAAATTAAACCCAGTAGGGATATCCAGCACTTGGAAAGGGATGTTGAAGACGACCGGCCCTATTTGCACGTCAAGGTGAATTTCCCCAATCACCTCCTTCCTCGTTCCATCAAAAGCTCTCACAGAAGTCTTCGCAGCATGTATCTTGGACGGGTCTACCTTGAGGCGGTGCAAAGTGGCCAATGGACATATGTTTAAGGCGGACCCATTATCAATGAGCACTCGGGATACATGTGAAACCTTGTGCTTGACAGATATGTATAGTGCTTTATTATGCCCTCTACCCTCAAGAGGGAATTCCTCATCAGAAAAAGCAATCATGTCCTTGAGAAGGACTGATCCTACAAAATCCTCCAACTTATCTCGCTTCAACCTGTTTTCGGTACACGAATTTCGCTTAGCACCTTCATCGGCGACTTTTGGTGCACGGGGAGGTTTGGATGAGCTCGAGCAAAGAGATCGGCGGGCATCTTTCGCAATTGATCGACGATATTATACTCACTTGCTTTAATCACAGACAGAAATTCCTTAGCCTCTTCGTCGGTGACGGGCTTTGCGGGTTGAGTATTATTTGGAGCATAAGTTCGACCGAGACTTGTAACGAGGTCAACATCTAGATCATAAGACCAAGGCACCGCTTTATTATTGACATACTCATACGGTGAGGTATTTCAATCACAACCTCCTCATAGTTGCATCTTCTAGCGGGGGCATATCTGCAAGTGACGGATCTACTTCTTCCTTACCATTATCGAGAGCAGCCTGCTCCTCCTCCCAATCAATGATGATGTGGGAAATGGTGGAAACCACGCAGTTATGGTCAGCATACACGATGATGCCATCATCCACCATTTTGGCAATTCTTTCCTTCATCAACGATAAAGGAACATCCTCTTGATCCGGATAATAACCAGCTCTCACCCGGTCCCTTGTAGGCATCTGCCACATTCACCTTCGAGTTCTTGATCCGTCTAACTTCAGGTTCTAGGATAGCATTCACTGTACCCTCATGCTCCGGTAGCGGATTCTTCTGGACATTTGGCCGAGCAGTTTGAAATGAGAAGGCCTTTGTGTCCAGGAGATTTTGGATCTTGTGCTTGAGGGTGAAACATTCGTCAGTTGAATGCCCCAATTCACCGTTATGGTAGTCACACTTCTTTGTCGGGTCATAACCACGAATGCTTTCGCGATTGGGACGCTTTGGTTCATTAGTAAGCAAACCTTTCTTTCGGAGGATCGTCGGCACTTGGGATGGTGACCCGGGGAGGGGAAAATTGCCTTCTATTATTTGCTTGGGCAAATGATTGACGGCCAGCGGTTTGTGGTTGTCTTGGATTCATTTGAATGGCTGGAACACGTTTGGCATTTTCTTGGCTATAAGCCACATTCACATCCACTGCTGTTTCTTTCTCCTTTTTGGCGGTGAATCTTCTACCAGATGGCTCAGTAAACCATCCTTCCCTTATTCCCATCTCAATTTGTTCTCCTACAGGAATAAGCTGATTGAAGCTTTCGACGTACGTCGGCCATTCGGTTACGAAACTCGAGATGGGAGGGTCTTCACAAACAGCTTCATCGGTTCCTTATTGGTAGGCTCGGGAGTGATTTGAGCCGCCGGGTTTCTCCATCTTACAAAGCATATTCTTTAAATGACTCGCTCTTTTTCTTCTCCATCCGCTCCAGTCTTCTCGGGAAGGTGCGATGTCCATGTTGAACTTGTACTTGTTTGAGGAACGCGTCGGCCACTTCGTTCCAAGTGTCGAGGAGGTTCACATTCTTCATCACATACCAACTAAGAGCGGGCCCGGTCAAACTTGCATGAAATGATTGAATCATGAGAGGCTCATTCTTGACATCTTGGGCCATGCGTACGTGGTACATCTGCAAATGAGCCTTTGGGCAAGATGTGCCATCATACTTCTCAAACTCTGGCATTTTGAACTTGCTCGGCATTTTGACCTTCTCATAGACCGAGAGGTCAAACGGGAGGGAGCTTTGTGACTCCTGCAGCTGTCTTATTTTCTCTTCCAGCTTCGCAAAACGCTCATCCTGATCTGCCTTGGGAACATCATCAAGCTTGGTCTTTCCAGCAATGACTGGGTCATCTTCCAGGCCAGGCATGCCGTCATCAATCTGGTTTGCTTGTTTTGGAATAACTACTTCAGGAAGAGCGGGTACGTTGTTGGATTTGCTTGGAGGAGTTGGAGTTGATCCGTCAAGCTGTAGAGAGGCGAGTACTTGTTGGAGTTGAGTCTCCACCGCAGAGACACGATCACGCATTTCGGTTTGTTCGGCCATTCTAGCTCTCAACCGTGTGATGATGGGCGAACGTGATGGATCCGTTATCACCTAATTTGATAAAAGTAATGTAAGAACCAATGACAAGATAGGAAAAATGGCCCATGACAATGGTCTAATGCCTGATTTTATTTGAAATTTGAACCAAGCTCCCTAAACATTGAACTAAGAATAAAAATCCAAAGTCCCTAAACATTGAATCTAAAAAAAAATGAGCTAGAAATCAAAACCCCTAAATATCGAACTAGGAATCAAAATTCAAGCGTCTCATTTTATATGCCTTCGGGATTTCAACGCCTTACGAAGCTTCCTATTTTCTGCTTCAATCATTTCCACTTTCCGCTTAAGATGCTTAATTTGTGCTCGTTGGGTTGGCTTCTCAGTCACATCAGGGACTACTGGACGCAGGGTGGCAGAAATCCGATGTTGTTGGATATAGAATGTTGATGCATGGTGAATCTCCTCCTCGCCTTTTAGTCTCTTGGGCACCAAAATCTTCTCTGGGTGGCATTCATTCCATGCAGCAATGATCATCTGGATCTCCTTGAAGTAGTCATAATTTGCTCGAATAAAACGAACTTGGAACAACTCTTGTCTTGAGTGGCGGAGGAATTTCTTGAAGAGCTTGGTATGCGACGGGCCACCCTATACGGGTAGTAAGAAGTCGCACCAGAAAAGCCCAACAATGGAATTGGCTCATCATACTTGTGTGAGAAACGAGCTTCCTCAACTCGGAACCATTTAGTATGCCATAGGAATGCCTTAGGATCAGGATTTTTCAAAAAATTAATCCAACGAGCATACTGTTTATTTGGGGAAAAACGTTCTAAGACCGCAAACTTTTGTATGGGGTGCCTAAAATCATCAATCTTAAATTGCTTCATAAGGTGCCCAAATCCTCTTATGTGGGAGAAAAACCATATTTGCAAAAGTTCGGGGAGGGCACGCATGGTTTTTTCCTCATTTTGTTTGAAACGGGTTAATGACAAAAATGTTTCGGCTAAAACCATATTGACATAATTCAACCCGTCACAAACACGATTAACCACCCATGAAATTGAAGGATTAATGGCATTTTTTCGATAAGGAAAAACGATTAGCCCAAAAAATGCTAATATGAAAATCCTGGCTTTTGAAATCATTGATTGGTTTGCAAAACACTTTTCTAAGAACGAAAATGGACATGCAAAACAATTGGCTTTGACAACTTTCCTTACTCTTTCGGTTTCAATTTGTAAAAATTGGGATAATTCAGAGATAGAATCTATACCGATAGGCGGTCGACAAGTTCCTTTTCCAAGGCATTCCAATGGCAACACTATATTCTTCAAGTGTTGGAGTCAATTCAAACCTACCAAATATAAATGTGGAAGTTTGTGGACACCAGAAATGAGGGAGTGCCTGAATCACACCAGAGTGGACATTGATCTCTAACAGTGGAAGAAGTCGGGCAATCCTGGCTTTCACATATCTCTGACCATCTTGATCTAACTGATCCAACCACCTCTTGAGTTCTTTTTTTGGAGTGGAAATAAATTGTGCATCGGTTTTCCCCATTGCATACAAGACCGACGACAAAACCTAATTGTCATGGACCGACAAAAAAATAAAGTAAATAAATTACGAAAGATTTAAACAACTTACTTTCACAGGAAATGGATGACAATCACATAGACATGCGCATGAAATGTGAGGCTCGATTTCTACCTAGACGGCTTAACAAGGTGGAGCTAAGAGGATGATCTGACCGTTGCAGTCTCGCATTAACGTGTCAGGTCCCCCTAACTCCGGCTTAGTCGAATGGAATACCCAATAATCACGCAGTCTCGCGGATATGGATAAACACGTTCGACACCATGAAAGAAATTTCGGGGAAGAGAAGGTCAACCTCTACATAGCAATCTCGCTTTAGAGGAAGTATCCTTCTCAACACCATCCTAGAAGTCCTATCGCAGCCCAGTCCGACCGCGGGTTGTGTGTGCAAATAGTGTGGTGCTAAAGCAATAAAGCATGCACAACAGTTTAAATGCAAACAACACTTCTATAGTTTTAATTCAAACATTCATTCCTAACTCCAACCTGCAAAACAGGGGTTAGCAAAGACTACTCCCCTTATACCTCCTATCTGCAAGAACATTTAACACCTTAGGAATGTTAGGGACATACCTGGGATCCTCGCCGCCAAACAAAAATATTTTTAAAAAAAGAAAAATTGGCCTAAGTCCACTAATTCCCCAGCGGAGTCGCCAAGCTGTCGCGACCAGATTTTTTCGTTTGAACCACCTAGGGTTTGGCTAATGGATTACTAAGTTTTTACATTTAGCTCGGGCTCTCCCAAGCCCATACCAAATCGCGACTTAAGTTTAAATTTTTAACATGCAAATGATTAACAACTAGGAGTCGCCACTAATCGGTTTATGGTAGGTCGATTAGACACCTAAGTAAAATAAAGGGAGATTTATTTTACTCCTACGAACTGAGAGACCAAGATGCGAGACTTTGTTACACTAGATTTCTCTAATCTTTCGGTACCATTTCTTTTTAATTTTTCAAAATGTTTTTGCAAGCAGCTGATTTATTTTAACCTAAATTACTATCATGCAAATATGGTGACCACACGGTGCTCATCCATTATTAAAGCATTCAAATAAGAATAATAAATAAATTGCATCACACAAAGCAAGCAACCATTTTTTTAATTTTTCTTAAAAATTTGAGTTCTTTTATAAAAATGCATTTTTATAACTAAATGACTTAATCTTATTAATATGCAAGTTCCAATTAAATGGGTCTATTATGCAAATTAACGTGCGCCTCATGACCTAATTTTACTAATGACATGCAATGCGATGCAATGACATATAAAATTATTTAACCTAAAATGACATGCGAGCTATATGTCAAGCGACATTTATTAAATGACATAATCTAATGGCAAGCAATTTCTAATTAGAAATGAGCCTAAAAATAATCACTAAAATGACGTGCATTTCATGGACTTAATTTTATATAAACGTGCACATGATTTTTCTATTCTAAAAATGCAATTTATTCCTAGAAATTGCAACTAATTTATCCTAAGACAACTTTTATGAAATTCGAAATTTAAAAATGCAAAGGTGATCTAGCTAGATTAAGATTCTATCCAATTTAAACTAGGGATTAAGTTATGTTAAATCCTAATTTAAACTAAGACATTATCTAAATCTAAAATGCCGTTTATCTAAAAAAAAGATGGATGATTTAAATGAAAAATGCAATTCTAATCCAATATGCACAATGATTTTTTCTTTTTTTTTTAATCTCTAAATTAAAATTAATACATAATTAACATGCAATTCAAATAAAAGCTAACAATCTAAATGAATGCACTTTTTTTTTATTTAAAATTCATAATAAGATTGCAATCCTAATATGCAAGATAACAAAAACAAACCTAGTCTTATTCGGATTTTTCTTTTTTTTTTTCTTATTTTTAAAAAAATCGAAATCAGATTGCGATTTTAACCCTAAGATTAAGAAATATTGTAAAGTAAATCTAATCCTATCTCAAATATTTTAGATTTTTTAGTGATTCTTCAAAATAAGCCATTATCAACTAAACAGTAAATCTAAACAATCAGGATATGCAATCAAATAAAGGATTAAAATAATCGGAAAAATAACCTGTTGTCTCATGGTCAAATTAACGATTATCATAACCCTAATTATCACAACAAAAAGATCAAGATAATTAAAAATCTGATCCAGTTCTTACGGATCAAATTAATAGTTATATTGATTCAACAATTATGTGCTATCAACAAACCAAGAATTAAAATAATTAAAAAAATGACCCGACATCTTACGAAGGTCAAATTAATAATTATAATAATTATTGTGGAAGACCCTGCGGATAATGCCTACAAGACTCATAAAGTGAACATTGGGATCCAATTAAATAAATAACTAAGAATATAAACAAATAAAGTAGAATAAATGAAAAGATAAAAACAACCTAATTGATTTTTGCTTTTTCTGTTGTTTTTCCTTTTCTTCTGAGCAAGGCGGCACTTGGTGTCCGGTCCGGTGAGGAGTCGTGATCTACAGTGGCAGGCAAGGGTGAGCGTCGCGAGCAGCAGGTGGGTCCTGGATCGGCTCGGGTTGCAACGGCGTCGTCGTTCGGGCGGAGCTGCAGGAGACGGTGGCTGGCGAGGCGTCGGGGAAGGACGGCAGAGATCGCGACCGGAGCAGGGAATGCCGGATGCTGGGTCACGAGCAGATCTCAGGCACGAGCGTCGAGGGGAAACTCGGAGCCAACGCGGTGCAGACGGTGGGCAGATCTGGCTCGGGTCCGGCTGATTTGGGGCTCTTGTGGCGTCGGTGGTGCTTCGGTGCAGAGTTGCAGGAGCGGTGAGGGTAGCGACGAATGCGGCACAGCGTCAGGCGAGCGGTACGGCGGAGAGGCAGGCGTGGGTGAGTGGGGCTCCGGCGCGGCAAGAGCAACAGAGGGGATGCGGGCCGGTGCAGGGGCTCACTCGGCAGTGGAGCGATGACCAGCTCGGATCTGCGGTCGTCGGGGCTCTCGAGTGGGCAGATCGGGATAGCAGTGGTGTCGCGGAGAGGTGGAGACGCGGCGTGGGCGGCGGGGTGGCGACGGCGCAGGGGTGCGGCAGCGTGGCGTTGTGGGTCAGCAAGCAGAGCAACAACAGCGACTGGGCAGAGGTGCTGGTGCGGTGGCGGCTGTGTTGCTGGGCACGAGTTGCAGGGCTTCGGGGACAAGCGGAGGCGCGGCGGAGCTTCGCGGGAGGAAGGGGTGCGCGGACGTCGGGGCTCGCGGACGGAGATCAGCGGCTACGTCGGCGCGGGAAAGACGGCTTGGCTGTGGCACGGCTCGGGCTTACTCGCGAAGGGTGGAGCGTCAGGGCTTCGGTTCGTCGAGGACGGAGCAGCAACGTGAGCAGCAAACCTGGGGAGACGATGAACAGTAGGGGTCAAATCACCCCCTTTTTTTTAAATTTTTTTTTTTCACCTCTACCTGCTGCCTCTCACGTCACTTTCTCCTCTTCACTTGCTTCTCACGTCACTTTTTGACTTTTTTTTTTCCCTTCAGTTGTCCTAAAACAAAACTCTCTTGACCTTTCTCCTTCACCTATTTCTCAATTTTTTTCAAAGAAGCTCCCCCTACGAAGAGAAGACCACCCCTATTTATAGATGCGAAAACTTAATCTACTCAACCTACGAAGATTTGCATAACCACTTAATCACTAAAGATCATCTTTCGAGATTATCGTGGATCTTGACTCACTCGGCCATCTGTTAAAATCTTTCGAAAAGCTCTGACTCGCATTCGACGATTGAAGATTTTATATCCGACTCAACGATTGAAGATAAATTGGAATTTTTTATGAAGATTTTCCAAATAATTCACTTTAGATAAAACTCCGTTATCCAATTAGAAAATCTTTCGAGATATCTATCCGTAACAAAAATATTTTAGATTATTCATTATCCTCCTTAATATTCCCAATGATTTCAACACCTATTGTTAAAGATAAGATTACAATGCGATTTTTTTTAATTTCCAAAAATTATCATAATATCGCATCAAATCTTAAATTTTCACAAGATAATCAATTAAAAATAACGACGGGCTTGGGTTAATTTTATCCTTTCATGGGCCTAGCCCGGCCTATTAATTTAAAATTCAGAACCACCCATTCGACCCATCCGCCACCGGTCCAATAAATAAAATGCCAATTAAAATAAATTGCACCTAAATCTATATGCTATGTAATTATATATATTTTTTAAACCCTAATTTTTAATGACTAAACGGGCCGTTAAAATTTAGGTGTCAACAATAACCATCGATCATTCGCATTTTGCACGCATAAAAACATGCTAATCACATCGATCGACCATGGTTAACACTGCAAAGGGTGAGAATTTGTGCCAAATGTACGTAAGTCCTAAAACGACCTCACCCACGACTACTCAAAAGAAAGTACAAGTGAAAAATAAGAGATAGCCAAAGCAGCGAGAAAAAAATTGAAGCAATTGGACACATTTCATATTATACGACTTCCTACATTTGATTTAGAATGTATAAATAACCGTAACGTCCTAATCCCATGTCGGGGAAAGATAGCTTACCACTTAGGACGATACATATATGATCAATCCTCCTAGTTTTTGACCATTTGAATTCTTCTTGGAGGTTTGGGTGAGTGGGTTGTGCACGTCGTCACGGTAAAGCTTCTAGCAAAAATACTTCTACATGCTTGTCATAAGTATTTGGCATGGCAAATGAAAAGCAAGAGCTTTTGAGCGAGACGATTCTTGTACTAGATCATGAGAAAATAAGAGTAACTAACACAAGCATGACATTTGCACAATCTACCGACATCTCACTCTCATGAAAACTTGTGTTCCAATTCACCTGTCTATTTGACTACATGAACAAGAGCTCATCTGTATACAATACACAGACTGATGTAATTCTTTTTTTTTTTTTTTTTGGGGGGGGCCAGTTCTTTACCGGTTTTATGCAAGTAAAGAGATTTTGATTAATTTTTCATGCCTGTGCTGTCACTTCAATGACTTCCGTAACTATTAGATTGGATTAATCGGTCCAAATTATTGTCGAGACTAGATAATTCTCCAATTCTTTAGAGAAAATATGTGAAATGTGTCTACCATTGACTAGAATTTTGTAGAAACTCTTGCAACGTTGCCCTCCACTTGAGTGAATTGATCATCTTTCTCTTTCATGAGCACAAATGAAGCACAAAAACTATTGTCAGTACGTAAGATACTTTTCACTAGCTGCAAGAGAGGTGTTTTTACAATTGAGAGAGCTCAAAATCCAATTGAGTTTGGGACTTCGCTTAAGCCTTTTCTCTAGAACCCTCATTGTCAGACAAAGTTGATGCTGAAGCACTATTAAATATTAATTGAAGATGAAATCCCCAGATTCCGGCAATTTATTAATTGCACCTCCCGAAGAAACTCACCTAATTGGGCTCACCAACATTTGGCGCAGGACTTCAATTGTAGCTAGGCAACTGTACGAGAAACTTGAAGTCTTGTTACAGGAGCCACATCCGCAATTAGCCCAACGACAGGCTATAAATGGAGAAGGCAGATCAAAAGTAATTACTGTTCAAAATCAGCTCATTAGCTTGTCATCTCCTCAGCTGAAGCAGGGGATTTCATGCAAGAGCAATTGAGGGTGCCTGCAAATAATGGGGAAGCAAGAAAGGAAATGTCTATTAGAGGAGCAACCCAATGATACGAAGCGGTTAAACAAAAGAAACAACTATAAGAATAAGCTCTTTAAGTTTAATGTTAGATATTTCTTTCTAGTACAAGATGCATATCGTCACAAGAAAGAAATTGTTGCCTCAAGCCTGGTAGATCCCAGTCAACTGCAGTTTCACTCGTAGATGATACTAAATAGACATAGGACATCTTGCCGTTTAAAAAAACCCGACGTGTAGATGAGTCATGTGATCTTGACAGTACCTATCTTTATGACATCGAATGGATTCTTCTCTCTCATTTGGCTAACAACTAGTGATGTCAAATCCATTACTAGGAAGTAGGGTGATTGGTTCCAATTCGGTTTCTAGGCGATCCAATTGAATCGGCTGAGTTTAAATGAGAGAATATTTCGAATTCAATAAGAGGCGAAGAAGACCCAAATTAAGGGAAAGATCAAAAGAGGAGATGAGGCTTGCGTAAGACATTTAAAAATAAAAATAACAATTGGTCTGAGCAGTCTAGTTCAGGGAATTGGACACCCTAGACACTAGTACAACTTTTAGAAACTAGGAATCGGACCGGTACTCAGAACCGGAACCAAACCAGCCAGTTCGGTTTATTCATCTTGCTCACCCCTACTAGAAGAATCAGCATAAAGTACCACAGCAGTAGGTATTGTGTCAACATCACATATTATAGTTGTTTATTTAACTTTCTGATTATTAAAATATCCTATATCGCTTATCTATAAGTCTTATTTGAGCCATATGTTCATGTATTTTTATTTCATCAAATAGTTTAAGCTTCTCGATTTGACTTTTTCTTTTTCACATGAGATGAGAGCTGAGTTTCACTCTAGATTTATTTTGCGTGTCCCCATTCATTAATTGTATGTGCCGTTCTTAGTCAGGTTGTGGGCGTCGTATTCATATTCTCTCCATCTTAGAGCTAAGCTTTGGGTTGGATCTCTCACATCAGCAAGGTCAGACAAAATCTCAGACTAACACGAAATAAACAAGACGAAAATTTGATTGACCTCCATTGCCAACTCAAGCTAAATATTAATATGGAAATTGGCGACTATGACAGATTCTTCTTTGATTATTTTGTGGTTCTTTTCACCCTCAAAATATCAACAACAATCAATCTGGGCCTCCCTTCTTCAATCAAATCCACAGAGAACCTGTAAACTGACACAAACAAAGCAGAAAGGAGCAATTCACACTATAGGTTAAACTACTAACCGGTTTATGACTGCTGTGTTCATAGAATCAGATTTGATCATGCCCTATGACCTGATTAGATTTCCTTGTCTTTCATTTAGGAAATAATGCATACTGATGGTTCTACATATGCTCCTCCTTAAACTCAATTGGAAGGATGACTGACTGAGGATGTATTATCAGTGGACGGATCAAACAGAAAAAGTGCTAAATCTTCTCTCGGTGGACATGTCGGAATCTTGTCTGCCTTCTTCTTTGACAAAATCTGGAGACATTCTTCTATGCATAGAATGAAACTAAGTCGGACGTATTTGGTGACAATCTATGCAGTTCGACAGAAGTTGACTTAATATATTTATGGAAATTTAACTGATATCAATCACCCATGACAAATACTACACGCCACATCATGGAATATAAACCCGGCAATATCTAGATAGAAGGAACCCAACAGGAAGACACGAACTCTTCAAATCAATGCACTTTCAAATTCCATCTCACCATCTAATTCTGAATAGTAGCTGCAAACATGCAGAGAGAGAGAGAGAGAGAGAGAGAGAGAGAGATTACGGTTGGGAATTACACAAGGGAGGAACTTGAGATGATGATCAGTGCACGGAAGAGCCTGCTTCCATCCAGGTTCACGTTCACATCTAATCCTGATCAGCAGCTGCACAGAGAGACAGATTACGGTTGGGAGTTACTCAAGGGGGAACTTGAGATGATGTTCAGTGCACGAAAGAGCCTGCTTCCGTCCAGGTTCATATTCACATTCAAACAAGAAAATGCTGTTCCCACTGTGCTTACACGTTGCTTTCCCACATCACCTTCTTTGCACACATCATCCGCAACATCGAGGGACCAAACGAAACCACATAAAAAACCAAATCTAACTCAGTCGAGAGCATCCACTTGGCCAGATGTCATAGAAAGTACAACCCCAGGTAAACACAAAGCAAATTCCTCGTTTGGCTAGATAGGCAAACTGTATAAGAACAGTGACCGAATCAACTAAACGACGCGACAGCGGAGCATTTTTCACGGAACTAAGGACGCGAACCAGCAGTGAATTAAAGGTCATTCAGAATCTTTTTTTTTAAAATCTAAATGGGCAACCAGGACCTAAACATTCATCAGAAATGACAAGGCTCTCTTGCACTTTGAAAAGATATCAGATTTGATTGTATTAATTGAAAAGTTTTGGACCCGATTAATATTGGCCCTTTCCTTTTATTAAATTAAATCAAGGCTAAGGCACATGATTATTCACTTGAGGGACACAAAGTGAGGAAAGTCTCACGAATTCAAAAATTAGATTGGGAATGCATTTTATCTCTCTTTGCGACCTTTTAATCTCAGGGTTACGACTAGTTCTGTCGAGTGGACAAAAATGTCTGTAGAATGCATCCAAGGTCAAATTATGTGGCGCTGCAATTTGCAAATACACTGTTTTTGCCACTGGGGAATGTCTGTACTTTGTTCATCGCGGTTCGTACATTTTGTTGGGTGCTAAAACTGCGTCAAGCCGACAAAGTAATTCAAGTATTTATTATTTGACTCGTAAATATAAGTTTATTGGGCAGTGAGTTGGGACCAGAGCCATCATGAGCCCATCTACAGGTACATTCGCCGCCCGGTAGTCACTAATCACTTGTTTCTATATTCAGTCGTGACGCAGGTTCTCTGTCCTTCAATTATTGCAACTTCTGTTAGGGTACGGATGATAAACTTTGATAAATAACAATCTATTTCGATAATAAAAAAATTAAATAATCAATAATTATAAATTATTATAAAATTCATTTTTAAAAAAAAAAATTATAATTTACAACAAACTATTATTCCAACGGTAGTCCAAAACCTGTTACACTAACAAAGCCCATAAACTTTTGAGATAATTACACAAATTATCTTTGAACTTTAGTTTAATATATAATATTATTTTTAAAATTTTAATTTATTTAATATAATATATAAACTTTAGCCTAACGTGTAGTTTCGTCTTTGAACTTTGAACTTGTTTAATGTGGTACTTGATTTGTATTGTAAATGTTTAATCTAGTTTTTCAACTATATAAAAATATTCAATATTTTCCTTTATTAATTCAAGTTTTGATATAACATTGAATATTTTCATAAGATTTATAGACTAAATTGAATATGTATTAAAACCCATAAGTAAATTACTTTTTTGTGTATGACCAAAAAAAAAAAAAATCCCTTTTTTGTGATATATTCATGTTTATGTCTATCCAAGGAATTTATGGACGGAGAAGGTTGGTGCTCTTCAATAGACTTTTATTTGGATATTCCGGATTTGTTATCATCGCCGCTTTAAGTAGTTCATTAGCTTTCTCATAATAAAAACTTGGTTGGATACGGCACTTGCATCAGATTTTTATGCAAACGAGGATATATATGAAGTCACAGAAACACAAAAAAATATTGCCATATAGTCGGTTGAAAGAAAAGATACCAAGATAAGAATATGCTGAATAGGATTTTGTAGTCTCTGCTTATCTCGTAATGGATAGAGCAGGAGGTGCTTTACATATCTTAAAAAATTGACCATCTAAGGTAAGTGGATAATATAATATCAACTACGGTCATTTACGATCAATCAAGGATGTACATAATTTATGGACATATATGCATAAACGAGGGAAGAATCAACTAATTACCTCTAAGGCTTAATGCTCAAAGTGGAAACCAATTCCTATACAATATATATTCTTGTTTTGGAAATCATACATAATCAGAGGAGATGAGAGAACCTCCAAATTATCCCTAACACAATTAATGTTCATAGTGGAATTTGATTCATATACAGTAAATATTCTTGTTTTGGAAATTAATTGCCAGCCAGTCACAATTTGACAATGCAAATAGTCAAGAAAGGGTCTTCTGTTCTCAAGGATAAGTTGTTTTAGTTTCCATTAATCAAGCTCGCCGGTGGGTCTTCACATGTTTCTTTCTCTCATAATGAATTTTGAGAAAAATAATGTTTTTTTTTTTTTTTCTTTTTCATGCTATGTACGATGAAGAGCATCCATTTACCATTTCTTTCTCGTGAGAACATTAGGTTCAAAGTAAGATTCAATTATTTGAAGGTGTCCATATCATGAAGCGGTGCATGTCTAATACCATAGGTCTTCATTCTTAGTTTATCTTTCAGATTGCTAACTAATGACAATTTTCATGCTTTTGAAAGTAGCTCTCCTAAAAGATGTCATCAACTTTGACGATCCACGTTTTATCAATAGTAGCATTGCTGCACTACCAAATCGGAATTACAAAGGCGCAGCTCGACATTGGTGTGAACTACGAATGGCTGCGGAGCAGCTCCCCTCTCCGGACATGGTTGTCCAACTTTTCAAGAATTACAGCATTGGAAAAGTGCGACTTTCCGAGCCGAACTCAGCCGTGCTCGAAGCGCTTGAGAACGGTGGAATAGACGTCACGCTAGGCGTAAAAAACGAAGACTTACCATCCATAGCATCGAGTGCTAAGGCGGCCGAGACATGGTTCAACAACCATGTGGAGCCCTACATCTCGCTAATGAATTTTCAGTATATCACAGCTGGTAATGAAGTTGTTCCTGGAGATTTGGCTAAATGTGTATTATCGGCTATGCAAAATATAAATTTTTTTATAAATTCATATGAATATACTGGATTGAGGGTGTCCACAGTAGTTGGGATCGCTACCTTGGGGGGTTTAGACCCACCCTCAAGCCGGTGCATTCGCTGACAAAGCTCGAGTCGACATGGTTGGAATCATAAACTTCTGGTTGAAAACTAGCTCCCCATTACTAGCTAATGTGTACGCCTATTTTGCATTTACCTCGGATCCTGATCACGTGAGATTAGATTATGTCCAATTCACTGCGACCAGGTCATTGGTTCAAGATGGAAACTTGAGTTACTTGAATATGCTAGACGCGATTGTGGAAGCTTTCTACTAGGTGATGGAGAAGGAAGGCGTGAGCTTCATGGACGCGGTGGTTTCCGAAAGTGGTTGGCCATCAGCCAGAGACGAACTCTGGACCACTTGCTGCTTGCACGAACTTATAAAGAAGTTTCTTGCCAAGCAAGCAATTCCAAAGAGGCCAGAACACTAGGAAGCATTCATCTAAATGTTTAATGAAAATCAAAAGCAAGTAGGTGTGGATCAACATTGGGGCTTATTCTATTCGGATGTGACGCCAGTTTATCCTGTATTTCCAAAGGGTTGATTAAGAGAAGTAGACTGAATCCTTTTCCAAGGTAGTCTAGGAGATGAGCAATGAATAATGTTTGAGCATTCACTGATCTGTTTTACCATTGTTCCTATTCATCTACTTGGATCTAGAGTTTAAAGTCAACGTGTTGTTTAGATGAAGTTTCATGCAACAGGAATCTAATATATTTCATTTTCAAGGATCAATAGATTGGAACTTCTAAATCTTATAAATCGATTTCAATTTGATCCTAAACTTTTCAGTAGCTTTACTGAATAGTCCTAGATTTAAAACTTTCCTGTGGATTAAAATTGAAATTTCTAAATCTAAAGTTTTCAACCGTTGGCCAAGCATTCTGCAGAAACCACCGCATGCAGATTGCTGTGCCTTCTTTCTCCATCACCCATTATAATGTGTATGATTGCATTGAGCATGTTCATATAACTCAAGTTGCCATCTTGAAGCACCAAACAAGTCGCACTGAGATAAGTATAACCTAATCTTACATTAGTTGGATATCAGGTGTATGTAAGTACGGATACACATTAATTAGTGGCAATGAACTAGTGCTTGACAAGAAGTTTACAATCCCCCTATATTGGCCTAAGCTTCGTCAGAGGATGCACTGCTCAAGGTTCTAGCACCACGCCAAATGGGTAAGAAGAAGAAAAGTCATTCGTTTGCCCAGAAGCTTTACCACCGCAAGTAAGAACTCTTGCGGGACCGGATGTGATTGTCACAGCAACCCTCACTCCATCATATTTATGATTACTCAAATTGGTCGAAGATTTTGCGTTGTTGGTAATAAATACCGAGCTAAATCTCTGGAGATGACTTCGTTACCGGCGGAAATACATGGAGGACTGACGTGGCTCCGGTAGTGTTGCAAAATGGTGTTGAACCATGTCTTGGACGCATCAGCACACGACGCTATGTTTTGCAAGTCTGAGTGTTTGATGCGTTCTTCCAATCTCGGATACTTGAGTTGGACAACCGTGGCCGGATTAGGGAGATTTTCCCCAGTCATGCCAAAAATCATGTCCTTGTCGCCTTCCTAAAACCGACTTCATAGTGAATGTTAGAAGTATCGTCAAAGCCAAGGCCATCTCTTAGAATTTTTATCACCAGTTTCAAATATAATGAAAATTGTCTTTAAATTAGTAATCTGAGAGAGAGAGAGACAGAGAGTGAGTGAAGGCAGCGTATCCAATAGGGATATACATAGTATTATTTAATTGTTACCATTTGATTCAGATTAAAAGAGAAATTTTCATTGTTGGTCCCGTATTCGGAACGATATCTATAGTATTATTTAACTATTACCATTTGATTCCTGTAAGAACATTATGATGAAAGAGCATTCACTATTTCAACGTCCACATCGAAGGACGCATGTCTAGTGAGTGGTCACCACTCTTGAAGGATCATTTGCACACAGGTGTCTTTACCTTGTAGGGACTTATCCGAGTAACCATAAAGGCCAAATTGTTTTTCTTGACATTCATGAAACTAAAAATGTCAATTTCTCAACTTTTTTCTTCCGATAATTTGTCACGAATGATCTCTCTCTCTCCGCCCCCCCATATAGATTTAGTCTCCATTGATTCTACAGCCACGCATATTTTGCAATGGATGGTTCAAATTATTGAACATCAAGAGATTTGAATAGAGAAAGAGAGAGAGAGAGAGAGAGATAAGCAGAAGTGAATGAATTGGTGGGATCATTGGGTTGGGGGGACAGCTTTGGTGGGACAGGAGGATCTCATTGTCATAGTTAAAATTGGATGCTGCGTGTCCCTTTGGACACCCTACGAGTCCTATTCAAATTCCACCGAATGAACTAAAAGGCATCCTCAGTTACGAAGGTTGGTCTCACACATGGACCCCAACATTGACCCGGTTTAGTTCGATAGATCCCCACTCGCCTTTATTTTGCACGTGTTCCTGTCATTGTGAAGGAAAATGGGGGGATATAGATAGAAAATGATTTAGTTTTAGTGTAAGTCTTGTTTTGGAGAAAATTTACCATCGAAAGATGTTTTTCTCATTTCCCGACGTTCGGGTCTTTCCATTTTTTGGTGCGTTTCCTTTTAGCTTTCCTTTTATTCTCTTTTAATAATAATTTTTTTCTAAAATGGCTGATATGGCAACCGCATCATCACTTTTCTTTTAGGAAGATAATATAAAAATGCCGCATCATTAGTTTTTGTTATTCAAATTGGATGAAATTAATGCATTTACTCGATTTACCAATTTGATTAGTTTAGGACTTGATTGCTTTATTGGAAAATTTTAAAATTCGATCTCATTTTAAGTGATAGATTTTGAGCATTTTGTTGCATTTTCCTTAAAAATGGCGACATCTCAAATTTTTCAGCAAGAAAAATTATTGAATACACTCAATCTCACAAATTTAAAAATTATCAGGATTAAAATGTACAATAACAAAGTCGAATACCAGCATGTACCTTGTATGACAATTTCAAAACTTCGACCATTATTTTTCCATTTAGAAAGACGTAGTCCCTTGTAATCTCAATAGCACTGTCTTGTTTTTGCCAATATCTAGTCTAATCAATATGTTTTAAGTTTCATGTACTTGGATGCATGTTGAGTTGTTTAAATATCTCATCATAAATCTTCATATTACTTAATAAAGTTGCTACAAAAAAAGTCTGAATGTCCCTAGCTAGCTGTATTTTATAGAGAAAGAACCAAAGTAATCAAGGATGATGGCAACTATGTACTTTTCCTTGATTCAAAGCAAATAAATATCAATAGCCATGAAAGAGATGGCTCGTCTGCGTGTAGGACCCTACAAATGCACCCATTAGAATGCTCACTACTGAGCTTATGGCTTTTATCTTCCTTCTTCCATTACATCTTTTCAAGACATTAAGCATGATGAATCCTATGATTGTTCCTCATGTGTCCTAAAATCTAAAGCCACACACATTTTGCAATGGATAGATCAAATTATTGGACATCAAGAGATATGAATAGAAAAAGGGAGAGATGAGAGAGTGATTTAAGTGGTGGGATCATAGGGTTCGTGGGACAGAGGGATCTCATTGTCATCATTAAAGCTGGATCTACGTGTCCCTTTGGACATCCTATGAGCCCGATTCATATTCCACTGAGTGAACTAAAGACGTCCTCAGGTTCCAAGGTTGGTCTCAAACATGGACCCCAACATTGACCCGGTCGAGTTCTATAGGTCCCCACTCGGCTTTATTTGAGGACCCGCACATATGTTTTTGTCACGCCGTGGGGGATGATGAAGCATTCCATAAACTTTGGGGGGGAAAATGTGGGGATATACATAGAAAAGGATTTTAGTTTTAGGATAAAATTGCTTAGAAGAAAATTTGCTGTTAGAAAATGCTTGTCTCGACATTCAAATTATTTAGAAAAATGAGTAAACAGAAAAATATTTCATAGCCAATGAAAAAAGTGTAATCAAATCTAGGAATATTTTTCCCGAAAAAGTTAATTTTGTGTAAAACAAGCGAATTAATTTTGTGTAAAACAAGAACTATTGCAGCATTTCCCTAATTTGCAGGTACGACATTGTAGAAGAGAAGCCAACATTGTTGCGGACTGGGCCGCGAAAGCCAATGGAGCCTCTTTACTTCCACCGAACTGGGCTGTATCTCCTCCTCTTCCTCTTTTTTATCTCCTTTGCTCGGACGTTTTGTCGATTGGTTGCTGTTCTGTACATTATTAATATAATTTCTGTTTTACGACCAAAAAAGAAAAAAAGAAAAAAAAGTTGTTTGCAATTCTCATTCTCTAACTTTTTGGAACTTGTGTGATTTGATTACTTAACTCTGTTTATACATTAGTCTTTAAACTTTTTTAAATTGTCCAATCGAAAGTTTCATCGCCATTGCTTGGTCTATAGAGATGAAACACAATTTCTTTGCTAGATAATATCGTCACCACAGTCCTATATTCTTGTAGTGCTAGGCAAGGTGTTGTGGTCGTTTCTTACAAGAATCATGTTAATAAATTAACGAAAGTTGCTAGTCACAAGTAACATAAAAAATCGATTGTACACATCAAAAGATTAAAAGCAATATAAGATTTTGTGAGATCATTGTTAACTGTTATAAAAATTTAAATTGTTAGACAAATGCATAGTTTAATATTTGATTACTCTAACATTCCGCCTCTCGCTAAGTCAAGTCTTTTACTAAGTATTAAGTGTGAAAATTTAATTGGGGAGGTAAATGGAGTCTGATAAGATTTGAACTCAGGACATCTGATTTTGATATCATATGAATTTGGCGGGATCATTGTTACCTATTCTAAAAGCTTAAGCTTTAGACGAATGCATGATTTAATATATAAATTCTTCTTATTTGGGAAAAAAGAAAGAAAGAAAAATCTCCAGAATAGAAATATAGTTCAGGATGTCTAAGTTAGTGATGACCGAAAATTCATGGTACCTACACTACGGAAACTTTTATGACGTCATGAAATTGTCATTTGATTATTTAAGATTTTGTAAATTTTGGACATCGTCTATTAGCCTAACCTATAGAGTTGCGCTAGCATCATCGTCTACAGCATGACAGTCAAAGGATGGCCACACAGTGTCCTTTCTTCAGCGGAAGCTTGTGGAAATTTTCAAGCGAAACGCTAATGTCTCTCTCCCATGAAAATGTGTGGGTGAGGGTTGACCGTTCGTTTTTCAAACTAACGGTATGGTTAGCCAAGCATTTTCCTTAACTTATATGCACTTTGGCTAGGGTTGAGCGCTAGCCTAGTTCCGACATTGTTTGGTTCTAGATGGTTCCTAGTTCCAGTGTTTATTGGCACTATTCAATCGGTTACAAGTTCTAGGGTGGAACTAGGCCAAATTGACATTATACAGTGCTTTAACTTTTATCTATTTTATTAGAAAGGCCTAAGTATGTTATAATAATTAATAAATTATCACAAACTCCCACTAGTCATTGTGGGATCTCACACTTGAGCTCTGTTTTGTCTTAAAAGTAAAAAGATAGTTTGTTTCCTTCCTTGCAAATGTTGGATCTTACACTTGATCTCTATTTTGCATTTGTTTTTTTTTCTTTTTTTTTTTAGTCATGTCCAACATTGATCTGTAAAGAAAAAGACACACCGCCTTTCTACTTTCAAACCTTTTATTGACAAAAGACTTGCTCAGTCCTAGTCCCAAAAATTGGATCGGACCAAACCTCATCATTTCAATTCTAGGTTCCTAAATTTTTGGAAGTCTTTAGTTCTAGGTCAAAGATCAGCCTACCTGGAAATCAATCGCCCTTAACATTGGTAGAACTACAAGAGTGATTAACGAAGTCATTATGTTTGGACAGGTGGGGAGTAGCAATAGATGTTGGGAAATATGACGTATTCATTCATGGATAACTTCCCGTGAAGGAAATTATTGCACCAGATTACTCAGCTAGCTATATTTCTCGTGGTAAGCTGGTAAACGATTCAACGGAGGATACTTAATGATTTTTAACCATTGATTTTTTTCTCTTTTTTTTTCGTCTATGTATAATCAATGTATTCAAATTAAAAAAAAAATCAAACCTTTTATGTTGTTTAGTTACTTATTGGTGCTGAGCTGTTGGGCAATGACTCAACCTCTTGAGGATTCTTAGTGGAACCCTAGTTAAAAGCGGGGCCATAAGTGTACAAATCATCAACAGCTCCCAAAGTTGTTTTCTCAATCGATGTCAAGCCCATGTATATTAGGATCAATTAGTCGCCATCTCCTACGCTTTCATTTAGAGATGGCAAAAAATAGAACATCCCACCCGTCGAGTCTACTTAGGACTTCTCGAAACTTAAATTCCAACCCGATTTTAGTTGGAACCTTTGGCTGTAACCATCATCCCAACCCCTAAAGACCTTAATATTTCATAAAGTTAGTTTGACACTGTGTGCTCTTTTCCATCATCTGTGGCAGCTAGAGGCCTACCTTGAAACGACATTTCATTAAACTCTATGGTTCTTGTTGATTTAGGATCTGATCGTTCACTCTTCCTCATGTCCGAAGCTTATCTGGTGTTGAGTTCCAGCTCTTTCACGGTGTCTCAACCGTTCAATGAGGGATCCACTTGTTCACCAGGGACGAAGGTCCATCTATTGCCATGGCCGAATGCGATGATCTCGGAGTTTTTTTTTTTTCACTCCTTTTCATATATAGAATACCTATCGGTCTATTCACGTTACAGGTTTGTCAACCCAAATCCGTTTAAGAGCTTGAAGTGAGGTAAGAATCTAAAGAATAAGGCATGAGATGCCATGCAATATCCTTGTCAACCTACACCTACATGCCTACGTGGATCATCAACATCAACTCGAATGTTTAGTGGCACAAGCGCTCCGGGGCACTTTTTACTAATTTCCCAATGTAAAGCAAAGCCGAAAATATTGTTATGACGACAATATGTATGGATTACTTTTCTTGCTTTTTATCTTCTGTTGCTTGGTTAGTCATGCATTTAAAGATAAATTTTTGTCCTTGATTGCCTAATCATAAATTGTTAGTGCAACATGAATTATTCCATTCTCGAAATTATCAGAAGGGAAGTCGGAGGTGTTGAAGGAGAAGGCGGAGTTCGACGATGCTAACATGAAGGTGAGCCTTGACGGCCTGGAAAGCAATGTCCTCAAACTGGACAGGGTGTCTCGACTGACCAGCGAGCTCACTCCGAACGAAAAACGGCTGTTTGGCAACGCTGACAATCGAGTACAAGAAGCCGACTCTAGTGTTGGACACCAAAGGTCACCAACACTGATCCTGTTAAAATATCAAAATCTGGAATTGCCATGAAATGCTCCAATTGTCATGGCATTGGACACAACAAGGTAACATAACTCCAACCTCCGGTGCCTATTGAGATCAAACTAACTATAAGGATTTTCAAATACAAATGTGATACATTTTCCCTTAAAAATACCTTTCTTGTATAAGTGTATTATACAGGGCAAATGAGGTAGGCCAAGGAAACATCCAAACCAACCAAGCATTGAAAGAGGGGCATCTAACAAATGAAGTGACAATCAAATATTGCTAGATATGAAGAGAGGAGGGTGAGTAATCTATAAGTGCAATTCATATGGTTTTGATAATGCCAAGAGCAAAATGTTGACATGGTTCCTCTTCTTATATGATTTATAAGGATCTGAGTTTTATGTATTTGAAGCCACTGGAAACTCATATTTGAGGGTCAACATTTTATTTTCTTAACGTTTTTGTAATCCATTGTGATCAACATAATAATATTACGTTTCCCCTCAATTTCATATGCTTGGCAGTAACATGGTACAAGAAATTCGTCAAGGTGGTGCAAATCATATGGTGGATCTTTCAAGCCAAGTTTCTGGACCCCTCAAACTCAACAATCTCAAAGTGAAGCAAGGTAATGAATCTGTAAGGAGAGTTGGATGTCTAGAGTAAAGCTTGTTTAAATCTACATTTATTGAAGTTTTTTTGGATGGTTGTGATATAAAACATGCTTTTGGACCTTTTGTGTAGATGATGTTATTGGCACTTTGATAATGAATCTGGTCGGTTGCTTACGGCTTGTATGCTGGGACTCTCTCTCTACCCACTCATCTTGCCAGAATTGGATGCGAGTCTCTTAGTTCTCGTTCAATCAATCAAGTATCGCCGGATCTCTCTTGTGTTTTATCTCAAGATATTGCCTATGATGAATGTCGCGCTGATTTTACTTTAATAGCAAAGCCTGTTTCTTGTTGGCAATATTTTGTAGTAAATTAGAAAAAAAAATTCAGGTGATATAGAGGCAATGTTAGAAAAATTTGGAAAATAAACTCTGCATATCATAGCTTAGCCCTGTTTGGAAGTTTTGATGGAGGGTAAATGTGTCATGTATATATTGGTTTGTATTTTTGATAATTCAAAAAATTAGTTTGAAGTAAATTTATTACAAGTGTATATGTTTAGGGATTGTCATGGTATTAACCTTAGGGATTTCATCCTTACCAAAAAAAAACTTTGGGATTTCCACATGGACTTGCCATGTCATTATATATCATCCACATTAGCAAATTAATTGGTAAAATTTGACGGAAATTAACGAAGGGTAACATGTGTACTAATTTGGAATTTTTCATGGTATTAATCCTATGGATTTCCATATAAACTTGTAATGTCACCATATGTCATCCATGTTAGCAAATTTTATGGTAAAATTTGACAAAAGCTAACGAAGGGTAAATTTGTCATAGGTGTAACAGTTTAGACTTTTTTCGGTATTATCCCTAAAATAAATTCAATCACCAAAGATACCTGTTCAACTCAAATTTGGGAACAAATATATCGACAGCGATCTTACGCCTAAAGATCGAATTACGATTTTGTGCTATCCATAACCTAATTTTAATGCCAAAAGATTGAATTATTGATTTGCGCACAACTCAAAATAAGAAACTTTCCTAACTTAGATGTGCTTAAAAATCTCTAATAAATCAATATCAGTGTCAATCAATCTATTTTAGGACCCAAAATATTGGGCGAAGAACATCAAGTAACTTGAAGTTATGTCTAACGACCCTCACTTTAGCTTTAAAAATGTTTGTTGGATCACTTAAGTGTTAAATCGGAGAAAAAACGATTATTTAAGTGTTAATGATGAGAAATTCTGTCAAAAAATAATATGTGGCTTTTATAATTAATAATTTTATATGATGTGGCATATTATTTAAAAAATGCAGTCCATGTAGCATTTCCCTGGAATTGAAATAATCGCTTTTTAACAACAACTACTACTAAAGTAATCACTTTAAACAAAACTCAACACTCAAACAATCACTATTTATAACTTTTAGATGATGTTGTTATAGAGTTATATGTTGACTAGGCATGCTAGCGAGCCATGTAAAACTGAGAAATTAATAAAATATGGTCACGACGAATTTTCGGTCATCTAAATTGGAGTTGACACTAAAGTGATAGTTTTTTTTTTTTTGAAAAAGTGGCATTTAAGTGATTTAATGATTTAAAAAAAATCTTTTGGCACTAAAGTGAATGCTGTATACAACTTTTTATTCTTCCTAGAATATTGAAGTCAATCTCGGTTGGGAAAATTTCCTAGTGTGGAGAATTCGTTTCTCAAATGGTTGGCCATGGTGGAGCCTTTTAGTGACCTGTGAGGAGAGCTTATGCGGCGGGACTTGCGACAATTGGCAAATCTCTGTCGAAAATGGCCGGGCTAGTGTTGCAGCAGACCAGCTACCACAGCAAAGGAAATTAGCACCGGGAGAATGCTGGACGACAATTCGAGCAAAGATGTCGAGCTTGCTTGGCGGGCTCAGCATGGCCATGGAAAGGCCCGTGCGGCAAACCTGCAACACCACAAGCAAGAACAAGCAGCCACGAGCAAAACCGAGTAACGGCAAAAAGGGGTGGCCCTGCAGCAGGGAAACCAGCGGCGGTGTATCTGGAGTAAGCTGCTCAAGAACACGTCGGGAAACCTGAAATAGAGAAAACAGAGTGGCCGGTAGCTTGAGCAGGGCCAATGAAGCCGATGTCATGTCGTTTGGCAGCTGCAGGTCGCGTTAAGATGAGGCCACGGGGAAATCAAGGATCGGCAGGATTGGACTGCAACTCGGAGCAAGGAGCCGCCGGGTAGAACTGGAGCACTGCTGGGCACGCGGCAAGGCTCGTCGTTGTTGAACCTTGATGTGCCTGCAGCTGTGTCGTCGCTGGTGCAGTTAGAGGGCTTTGTCGGATATAGCTGGATTTGCTAGCGGAAGGTTTTGGGACTGCTGGAAGGAATTCGGCGGCTGCCACCCATCTTGCGGTCGAGTTGCTCCTCGTAACACGAGGCGAGGCATCAAGGGAAATTGCACCATCAAAGATGATGGCCACTTTTGATTTTATAAATTTTAAAGTACAAATTCACGTTTAGTCAGAATGCTTCAAGGTGCTGAACATGTGTCTTGAAAAATTCACGTGCTTATCCCAGGGTGCAGCCATTTGCTTCTCAAAGTGAAGGGCCTTCGGTTGGCCTACTATGTAAAATACCCTTCCTCTTCGATAGGTTTCTAATCCGCCCCTTGCCCTTTAGGATTTGTCATGTTCGGAAACTCACTAGATGTGCATAATCTATTGAGGTATATGCGCAATTTAAGGGAATAGGAAGAATTACAGTTGTACTTAATGCCCAAAGTGGAATCCATTTATTACACAACTAATATTCTTGTCTTGGAAATCATGCACAGTCAGGTTAGACACAGAGAATCTCAAATTTTATCCAAAACAATTAATGCTCCTAGTGGCTAGTGGAATCCCATTACGGCAAATAATCTTGTTTTGGAGATTACTTGCCATCTGCCGATCAATATAAAGTCTTCTGTTCTCAAGGATAGTTGTTTTATTTTCCATTGATTCAAGCTCTCCTGTAAGTCTTTACATGTTTCTTTCTCTCGCGGTAAAGTCTGAGAGGAAATCTTTCTCTTCCCTTTTTTTTTTTTCATGTCTTGGAAGTTCTATAAGCCACACCATTGAAATGTTTTGCACGATAAAGGAGCGGCATCCTTTAATTATTTAATTATCGTAAGGAAATTAGGATCAAATTGAAGGTGTCCATATCATGAAGCCGTGCACAGTCTACTACCACAGGTCTTCATTCTTAATTTATCTTTCAGATTACTAATTAACGATAATTTTCATACTTTTGAAATAGGTATCTCAGAGATGGCACCAGCTTTGATGATCCTCATTCTATTGATCGTAGCATCGCTACACTACCATATCAGAATCGCAATTGCACTGTCTGACATTGGTGTGAACTATGGAATGGTTGGCGACAATCTCCTCTCCGGCGACGGTCGTCCAACTCTACAAGAAGTACAGCATTGGAAAAATACGACTCTTCGACCCGAACCCTGATGCGCTCAATGCACTTCGGGGCAGTGGAATAGATGTCACGCTAGGCATAAAAAACCAAGACTTACCATCCATAGCATCAAGCGTCGATTCGGCTAAGGCATGGTTTGACGCCAATGTGCAACCCTACATAACCGACATCAATTTTCAGTATATTACAGCCGGTAATGAAGTCGTTCCTGGAGATTTGGCTCAATATGTATTACCGGCTATGCAAAATTTACAAACCATCACAAGCAATTATAAATATACTGGACTGAGGGTGTCCACAGTAGTTGCGAGTAGTACTTTGGGGACTTCATACCCACCCTCGAGCGGTGTATTTGCCGAGGCAGCTCGAGCCGACATGGTTGGAATCATAAACTTCTTGTCGAGCACTAGCTCCCCATTACTAGTTAATGCATATCCCTATTTTGCATATGCATCAGATCCAATTAACGTGAGATTAGATTATGCTCAATTCACCGCGCCCGGTCCAGTGGTTCGGGATGGCAACTTGAGCTATTCGAACCTGCTTGATGCGATGTTGGATGCTTTCTACTGGGCCATGGAGAAGGAAGGTGTGAGCAGCGTGGATCTGGTGGTTGCTGAGAGCGGTTGGCCGTCAGCCGGAAACGGAAACTTCACCACTCCGCAGCTTGCACAAACTTATAATAAAAATTTTGTGAAGAAGTTTCTAGCCAAGCAAGGAACTCCTAAGAAGCCAGACCACTACTTGGAAGGATTCATCTTTGCAATGTTTAATGAGAATAAAAAGCCTCCGGGCGTGGAGCAAAATTTCGGCTTGTTCAATCCGGATGGGACGCCGGTTTATCCTGTATTTTCATAGGGTTGATTAAAGAGGTGGACTATATCAATGAGTATCCACAGAATTGTTTTAATGTCGTTCTTATCCATCTACGTGGATCTAGTTTCAAGTCAATAAATTTCAATTTCAAGGTAACAATAAATTTCAAGTTTTAAATCCTATGTATTGATTTCAATCAGCTTCTCCATTTTTCAGTTACTTCATTTAATAAGTCCTAAATTTAAATCTTACGTACGGTTTAAAATTGGAAGATTTAAATCTTCCCGTTTTCAAGGGACGGCCAAGCACTCTCTAAGAGCCACCCCGTCTAGGTTGCCCATGCCTACCGTCTCCATTACCCATTATAATGTGCATGATCGCATTGAGCATGTTCGTATAACTAAGGCTGCCATTTTAAAGCATCGGACAAGACCCATTGAATTGAGCATAACCCTAATCTCACAATTAGTTGGATATGAGGTGTACACAAAAAAACGGATACACCTTAATTAATGGAAAGAGCTAGTGATTGACAAGAAGTTTTGATCCACCCTATCGGCCTAAGCTTCATCGGAGAGTGCACCACTTAAGGTTCTAGCACGATGCAAAATGCGTCTAAAGAAGAAAAGGTGCCATTTTTTGCTCATAAGTTGTCTGACCGCGGGTAAGAACTCCTCCGGTGCCAGACGCGATTGTCACAGCAACCCTCACTCCCATCATATTTATAGTTTCTTAAATTGGTTGAAGATTTTGCATCGTCAATAATATATGCCGAGCTATATCTCTGGAGACGACTTCGTTACCACACGGAAGACTGGTGTTGCTCCTGTAGAGTTGCAAATTGGTGCCGGACCATGTCTTCGCCGCATCGGTCCTCGACGCTTTGTTTTGCAAGTCTTGGTTTCGCATGCGTCCTCTAATCTTGTAATTCTTGTAGAGTCGGACCACTGTGGCCGGGTAGAAAGATTGTCCCCAAGCATATACCCTGGTTCCCGTCATGTTGAGATGCGCCTTCGGAGAACCGATTTGATAGTGAAGAAATGCGAAGATTGATAGAATGAGTATCGTCAAAGCCAAGGCCATTTCTTAGATTTTTACTACCAATTTCAGAAATAATGAAAGTTATCTTTATAGTAAACTGAAAGAGGTCATGAGAGTAGATCGTCTCTTACTTTTAATTTTGTTCCCACCTTTTTAAGTTATCAATAAATCCTATCCAGTCGAAATCAAATCAAATCTTTCCCAGGACTGAATTTCCTCCAAATTTTGTCAGTTAGTTGACTTTTTGCTGCCATTAGGATTACGTTTTTTAGACTAACCCTTTTTTTTTCTGTTCATACCAAAAATTCCAAAAAAAATTATTAATAAATTAAAAAAAGGCTGATATGCAGCCGAAGAAATATTTTCCCTTGAATTATGCATTTGTTAAATTATTCTCCCTTGATTATCCTTTGTTGAATAAAAAATTAGATAATCTTCTTTTGATGAATTGGATTTGGGGAAAGGATCTAATACTACATTCGCTCTCACAAATGGTGTTAAAGGGACTGGGATATATTAGATACAAATTCGAAAGGTATTCATTTTATAGGATTAAAAGATCAAATTAAAAATTAGGCTCGATCGGGAGGAGGCCAAATTTGCTATCGGAATCCAGGATCAATGCCGCCTGGCCAGGTGACTAGACCATAACGACCTTGAGCTCGCCTCGTCGTTCTCCTTCACTTGGTCTCGTCGCCACCATCACCAACTTGGCAAAGACATGATCTGTCGCCATTTGAAGCAAAATCTAAGGTTGCTGACTCGCAAACAAACAAAACTCGATTCGATATCAACTTGCCTTTTCCTTTATTTATTTATTTTTCTACTTTATTTCCTTTCAACTTTCCTTTAAATGTCTTTTAAATTTCTATTCTTGACATGGCTAGTACGGCAACGACTCGAGTGCCTCACTTTTCAGAAAACAATAACATGCCACATCATCATTTTTTGTTACTCAAATTTAACGAAGTTAAGGGATTAAGGGAGTTACTTGATTGCACTATTTAAAAGTACTAAAACTTAACTAAAATTTTGCAACAAGTTTTTGGTGCGTTTGGTTCGGCATTTGATGGGATTTGAGTCCAATGCAAATCTTTGAAAAAGCCCTATTTTGGGAAAATGCGGTTGTGTTTGGTAAAAAAATTTTGCAAATGGACTTTTGAGTTAGATGTGTGTTTGGTAAAAAAACTTTTGCAAGGGGCTTTGATGGGTATTATTTTTCTTTTTTTCTTTTTTTTTTTGAAAATTCAGCTAAACCTTCGGCCCGGTCCCGAAGAAGAGGCGACCCGTCAGCGAGCGAGATGCAGCCGGCGGCCGTTAGGCTGAGTCGCCCTAGTCGGGCGACCTCCGGCGAAGTCATGTGACGACCTCCGTGAGGTCGCGCGACCAATGAGCCGCAATGGGTCGCGCGACCCTAAGCAGAGGCACCTTGGGAGGTCGCCAGGCCTCGGGCGACCCGGGGTCGCTCGACCCGGGGGCCGCGACCCGGGCGACGGCTGCACAGGTCTCACGGCCCGCGGGCGGCCCTCGCTGGGTCTCGCAACCCTCGCGACGGGCAAGGCCGCCTGCGGCCGCGAGACCCGAGGCGGCGGTCGCTTTGGGTCGCGCGGCCCACAGGTCGGCGACCCTGGTTGCCGAGGTCGGGGCGACCTCCGCCCGGCCCTCGGGCGGGTGCGCGACCCTCGCCGAGGTCGCCGAGCGTCGGGGGCGACTGCGGCCCCCCTCGGCTGGGTCGCGCGACCCTCGCGAGAGTCGCTCGACCTTAGGCGACCCTCAGTGACGGCCGCCGGCGCTCGTCCCAGCTCCGCCGGCGGCCGTCGCCCTTCGCCCGGTCTAGCGAAAGGCTGCTCCTTTTACATTTAAAAAAATAAAATAAAAGGGTAATAACGAAAATATGAAAAATCAATGAGGGTAATTTAGGAAGAAAAAAAATGTTTTCAGCATTTCCAAGGACTTTACTTTCATTTGAAAGCTCCTTGAGGAGGTTGCCAAACACCCTCTCTTTGTTGAAGGGAACTTTGGAAATTTGGATGGGCTTTCTAAATGCCCATTCAAACGCACCCTTAGGCCTTTTAATGCATTTTTATTTAAGATTGTGCATATCAAAATTTCCAAGAAAAAAACCATTAGCGATTAGATTCAACTAAACTCTTCTCAGTTTCATCATTTCTTATGCTTTTAACCAATCCATGATTAACCTCATTCCCAAGCCACAAGGCTCAAAGTTATAAATTATATCAAAGGCAAAGCCCAACCTTAAACACTGAGCTAGAATGAGACTGGCTTTGGGGTAGAGCCCAAGTGGCACATGGAATTGGTGGGAGGTTTTTGAGTGGACCGATCCATTCACAGAAACTCACACCCAAACTGAGGATTTAACCCTAGTGTTTGCCAGGCATTGCCAATGATGACAGAGAAAATTTCGTCCAAGATGAGAATTTCCCCATCATTAGCAAAAGGAAATAACTAAATAAGTAATGTTGGGTCAGCATCACCATTTTCTGCGATGCATGGACTTGGGCCTACTCACTGACGAAAAATGACGTGCCCATATTATGAGAAAAAGAACATGAATCACCATTCCGACAACCCTGCAAGTCCAATTACACAATCAATTAATGAATTGCTTGCATTTTGTATGGGAGAATAAAGTAGCAGCGGTGATGAAAGCAAGACTTAGAGCATATGTGGAGAGTGTGGCATGACTTGGACATAATCAGCTACAGTACACTTGAGCAATCCTAATACCAGCTTCTCAATCTCTTGCTTCAGACAAGGAGTGACCAATTTAGGCTCAGAAGCCCCTAATCTCTTAGGAGGACTATATGCAAACAATCTCAAAAGATACCCTTTCACTTTCTTCCAATCTTCACTAACTATATGAATAACACAGCAAGTCAGCAACAAGTAAGATAAAACAATACCTAATGCAGATGTATATGTGAACCTAAACATTAACATGGCATCGAATTCTACTAAGTAGAATCCAAAAAAAAAAAAAGAACCTTCGGACGTACGGGAGTCGCCAATGGGGGTGCCTATCGGTGGGGCTTGGGAAGGTGATGGCGGGCGACGGTGTTGGTGGCGTCCATGTTCAGGAGTAGGGCGCTTCGCGGAAAGAGAGAAAGAGTGAGCAAAGCGACCTTTGCTCGTGGAGAGGAGGCCAAAACATGAGCGGGGGTTCATCGGCGTCGGGGGGGCGCGATAAGAGGCGCTCCACGGAGAGGAAGGGAGAGAGCGGAGTGGAAGTCGTGAGAGGAGGCGAAGGCGGCGGCGTGGCGCCGGAGTCGGGGGCGACGCTGATGGAGGCAACCGGTGGAGGGCATCGACGTCGAGTCGGGTTTAGGGGAGGAGTCGGCGTCGGCGTCGGAAGTCGAGGGTGACAAAGTCAGCCGGTAGAGGTGGAGGTGGAGGGCCGTCGGCATCGCGTTTCGCTAGAAGAGAGGCACAACCCGCGGAGAGAGAGAGAGAGAGAGAGAGAGAGAGAGAGAGAGAGGACGTTGCGAGAGGTGGAGGAGCATCGGTGGCGTTGGTGGCATCGGTGTCGGGGGTGGGGGCGATGGAAGCAACTAGTAAAGGTGGAGGGCTTAACCTTTATGTTTTCCTCGAACCTTTATGCTTCTCCAGCAACCTCACCTTCAAGCCTTGTGTGGGGCTCTCGCTTGGCGGCGACGCTCGCCGACGTTGAGGAGCTTGAAGAGTCTAGCTTCTCCTCCGCGTGCTGCATTTGCGATCCGGGAAGCCAAAATGAATGATGGCGCAACAACGAGTCCGAAGAAGCGAGTGAGCAGGTAGGGGCTGGCCGTAATGTGGTTTTCGGTGGCGGGGAACGGCCGCTTGATGCACGGTGAAGCAGCGCGAGTGTGGAGAAAATTTCATATTCAAAATTTCAAAAGGAAAGAAATTGAGAGGGACAGAGGAACGGGCTTATCTTTCCTTCGTTTGAAAAAAAGAAACGTTTAAGCTGCAATAAATGCGCTGCTGAGAAGATAGAGCATGCAGACTAAAAAGGAGAAGGTGTCGGCAAGCTAGGAAGAGGAGAGAGAGGGAAGAAGGCCAAAGAAACCAAGTGGGCCCACCCCTCCACATGGCACCTTGTGAGTGGTTGGGGACCATGCTGATGTGGAGCTCTTGGACCACCCAATATTTTCTCAATATTTTCTCCATTTTGAGACTTGTATTTAATGCCCAGAGTGGAATCCATTTCTTACACAACTCATTTTTTTGTCTTGGAAATCACACACAATCAGGTTAGACACAGAGAATCTCAAACTTTATCTAAAACAATTAATGCTCCTAGTAGAATCCCATTCATATACGGCAACTATTCTTGTCTTGGAAATTACTTGCCATTTGCCGATCAATATAAGGTCTTCTGTTCTCAAGGACTAGTTGTTTTATTTTCCATTGATTCAAGCTCTCCTGTAAGTCTTCACATGTTTCTTTCTCTCACGGTAAAGTCTGAGATGAAATCTTTCTTTTCCCTTTTTTTTCATGTCTTTGGAAGTTCTATAAGCCACACCATTGAAATGTTTTGCACGATAAAGGAGGGGCATCCTTTAATTATTTAATTCTCGTAAGGAAATTAGGATCAAATTGAAGGTGTCCATATCATGAAGCCGTGCACAGTCTAATACCACAGGGGCTTCGTTCTTACTTTATCTTTCAGATTACTAACGATAATTTTCATACTTTTGAAATAGGTATCTCAGAGATGGCACCAGCTTTGATGATCCTCATTCTATCGATCGTAGCATCGCTGCACTACCATATCAGAATCGCAATCGCACTGTCTGACATCGGTGTGAACTATGGAATGGTCGCGACAATCTCCCTACGGTGACGGTCGTCCAACTCTACGGTGGCGGTCGTCCAACTCTACAAAGAAGTACAGCATTGGAAAAATACGACTCTTCGACCCGAACCCTGATGCGCTCAATGCACTTCCGGGGCAGTGGAATAGATGTCACGCTAGACATAAAAAACCAAGACTTACCATCCCATGTAGCATCAAGTGTCGATACGGCTAAGACATGGTTTGACGCCAATGTGCAACCCTACATAAGCGACATCAATTTTCAGTATATTACAGCCGGTAATGAAGTCGTTCCTGGAGATTTGGCTCAATATGTATTACCGGCTATGCACAATTTACAAACCATCATAAGCAATTATAAATATACTGGACTGAGGTGTCCACAGCAGTTGCGAGTAGTACTTTGGGGACTTCATACGCACCCTCGAGCGGTGTATTTGCCGAGGCAGCTCGAGCCGACATGGTTGGAATCATAAACTTCTTGTCGAGCACTAGCTCCCCATTACTAGTTAATGCATATCCCTATTTTGCATATGCATCGGATCAATTAACGTGAGATTAGATTATGCTCAATTCACCGCGCCCGGTCCAGTGGTTCAGGATGGCAACTTGAGCTATTCGAACCCTGCTTGATGCGATGTTGGATGCTTTCTACTGGGCCATGGAGAAGGAAGGTGTGAGCAGCGTGGATCTGGTGGTTGCTGAGAGCGGTTGGCCGTCAGCCGAAACGGAAACTTCACCACTCCGCAGCTTGCACAAACTTATAATAAAAATTTTGTGAAGAAGTTTCTAGCCAAGCAAGCAACTCCCTAAGAGGCCAGACCACTACTTGGAAGGATTCATCTTTGCAATGTTTAATGAGAATAAAAAGCCTCCGGGCGTGGAGCAAAATTTCGGCTTGTTCAATCCGGATGGGACGCCGGTTTATCCTGTATTTTCATAGGGTTGATTAAGAGAGGTGGACTATATCAATGAGTATCCACAGAATTGTTTTAATGTCGTTCCTATCCATCTACGTGGATCTAGTTTCAAGTCAATAAGTAGTTTAGATGAAGCTTCATACAATAGGAATATAATAAATTTCAATTTCAAGGTAACAATAAATTTCAAGTTTTAAATCCTATGTATGATTTCAATCGGCTTCTCCATTTTTTCAGTTACTTCATTTAATAAGTCCTAAATTTAAATCTTACATGCGGTTTTTAAAATTGGAAGATTTAAATCTTCCGTTTCAGCGGACGGCCAAGCACTCTCTAAGGCCCCGTTTGGTTCAACTTTTGGGAAATGGCTTTGCATTTCCCCAAGTATCCTTGAGAGAATGAGCATTTTGGGAAGGGAAGATGTGTTTGGAAATCAATTTTGTGTATGCTTTGCAAAGCTATTTCAAAGTAAAAAGAAAAATGAAAAAAAGAAAAAAGGGAGGAGAATCTTATTTGGTGATCGTGAGAATGCGGCTGAGTGGCGGTGGCGGGGCGCGGTCGCGGTCGAGGCGGCTCGCTGAGGTCGCCTCGCGACGCCACAGGTGGCCGCGACCTCGGCCGACGCTGAGTCCACGCGACCCAGGCGTCGCGAGGTCCGCGTGGCCTCGAGCAAGCGCCGCCCCGGAGTCCGACGACCCGGGCGTCGCCTTCGAGTCGCACGGCCACGAGCGGCGTCGCCCCGAATCCCAGCGACCGAGCGGCGCCGCTGGCCGCGACCCGCGGCGGCTTTGAGTCAGCGACCCTGACGCCCGCTGGCATAGCGACCTCGAGCGCGTCGCTGGTCGCTTCGACCTCGAGCGCGACCAAGCGTCGCGAGTCGCGTGGCCTCAGCGACCGAGCGAACGCGCCGCTGAGGCCTCGCGACCTCGGAGCGTCGCTTCGTAAACCGCTCGACCTCGACCAGAAGCGTCGCTACGAGTCAGCGATGTCGGCGACCCGAGCGACGCCGCTGAGCTCGGCGACCGAAGCGTCGCTGCGCGCTGGCCATGCTGACCCTGGCCCGGCTGTCGCCCGTCGCTCGACCAACGATGCGGCGATCGCCGACCTCGAGCCACCTCGCTTGAGTTCGCGACCTCGAGCGAGGCATCGGCGGCTCGCTTGCGGTGGCCCCGCCGTCCGGCCCCGCGAAACTTCGGCCAGCTCGGGCGGGGACTAAGAACCGAACGAGGAAGGAAGACGGTGAAGAAGGATGAAGCGATGAATTCTGGAATGCCAAAGGCAAGCGGCCCTAGCCCGGCGGTGGGCTTTCAGCTTGTGGAATGCCCACATTCCGCAAGGGCATTCAAAAGTTTTGCCAAGCACTTAAAATTTTTTCCCCTGAGGGAACTTTGAGGACTGGCTGCCTTCAGGAAGTCCAACAAGCGGGGCCTTAGCCACCCCGTCTGGGTGCCCATGCCTTCCGTCTCCATTACCCATTATAATGTGCATGATCGCATTGAGCATGTTCGTATAACTAAGGCTGCCATTTTAAAGCATCGGACAAGACCCATTAGATTGAGCATAACCTAATCTCACAATTAGTTGGATATGAGGTGTACACAAAATATGGATACACCTTAATTAATGGGAAAGAGCTAGTGATTGACAAGAAGTTTTGATCCACCCTATCGGCCTAAGCTTCATCGGAGAGTGCACCACTTAAGGTTCTAGCACGATGCAAAATGCGTCTAAAGAAGAAAAGGTGCCATTTATTTGCTCATAAGTTGTCTGACCGCGGGTAAGAACTCCTCCAGTGCCAGACGCGATTGTCACAGCAACCCTTCCCATCATATTTATAGTTTCTTAAATTGGTTGAAGATTTTGCATCGTCAATAATATATGCCGAGCTATATCTCTGGAGACGACTTCGTTACCACACGGAAGACTGGTGTTGCTCCTGTGGAGTTGCAAATTGGTGCCGGACCATGTCTTCGCCGCATCGGTCCTCGACGCTTTGTTTTGCAAGTCTTGGTTTCGCATGCGTCCTCCTAATCTTGTAATTCTTGTAGAGTCAGACCACTGCGGCCGGAGTAGAAAGATTGTCCCCAAGCATATACCCTGGTCCCGTCATGTCGAGATGCGCCTTCGTAGATCCGATTTGATAGTGAGAAATGCGAAGATTGATAGAATGAGTATTGTCAAAGCCAAGACCATTTCTTAGGTACACTACCAATTTCAGAAATAATGAAAGTTATCTTTATAGTAAACTGAAAAAGGTAATGAGAGTAGACCGTCTCTTACTTTTAATTTTGTTCCCACCTTTTTAGGCTATCAATTCAATAAATCTATCCAGTCGAAATCAAATCAAATCTTTCCCAAGACTGTATTCCTCAAATTCTGTCAGTTAGTTGACTTATTGCCCTCTTCAGCCTTAAATTTTTATGGCACTGCCATTTCGATTACCGGTTTTAGACTTACCCATTTTTTCTGCTCATACCAAAATTCCAAAAAAAAAAATTAATAATTTAAAAAAAGGCTGATATGCAGCCAAATAAATATTTTCTCTTGAATTATGCATTTGTTAAATTATTCTCCCTTGATTATCCTTTCTCGAATATAAAATTAGATAATCTTCTTTTCAAAAATTGGATTTGGGAAGAATCTAATAATATCTTCGCTCTCACAAATGGTGTTAAAGGGGCTGCGAAATATTAGAAACAAATTCGAAAGTATTCTTTATATAGGATCACAAAGATTAAATTAATACTCAAAGCTCGATCAGCAGGCCAAATTTGCTATGGGAATCCAGATCAATGCCGCCTGGCCAATTGACCAGACCATAACGACCTTGACCTTGCCTCATCGTCTCCTTCACTTCGTCTCGTCGCCACCATCACCGACTTGGCAAAGACATAGGCCACCATTTGAAGCAAAATCTAAGGTTGCTGACTCGCAAACAAACAAAACTCGATTCGATATCAACTTGCCTTCTCCTTCCTTTATTTATTTTTCTACTTTATTTCCTTTCAACTTTCCTTTAAATGTCTTTTAAATTTCTATTCTTGACATGGCTAGTATGGCAACCACTCGAGCGCCTCACTTTTCGGAAAACAATAACATGCCACCTCATCATTTTTTGTTACTCAAATTAGACGAAGTTGACGGAGTTACTTGTTGCGCTTGTCAAAATTTTCAAAAAAAAAAAAAAAAACCCATTAAATACACCTAATCTCTTTTTTAACTTATAATTATTATGGCTAACAATATAACTTAAGAGAGGGTGTATAGTAGGGGTTTGCAACCATACCGGTTCTACCTAGAAATCTGATCGAACTGCCCAAAAAACAGGTCCAGGGAATCTGTTCCAATAGGAACTAATGAGGGAATAGGTTCTAAATTTTTGGAAAGTGGTTTGTAATTGGTCCAAGAATAGATTTCAAGTGAATACCCACTTAGGAACTGGACCTCACCATCTAATTTTGGAACCGGTTATAAGCTAAAAAGCCAAAATCTAATTTCTTTCCCCCCTAAATTCTAGCCTCAGCACTCCTTTGTCCTTTATCCTTTCCGGAATATTTTTGCCAATCTTTCCTCTTCCCTAAATTTTTATGGATGAATGGAGAATGGAGTTCTATAATCTATGTTTTATGTTACCCGTTTCAACTTTTTATTGTTTATAATTGCATGTGACTACATATTCATAATATGAATTGTTGTTTTTGGCGGATTAGGATTTTTGTTGTTCATATTTTACTTTGAACAATTTTATTACTCATGGCTCATATGATAAAGCTGTAAAAAAAAAAATGAACCAAAAAAGGAATAAAAAATAAAACAGGTTCTCCGGTAGTCTTAAAACCAAATCGAAAAAACAAGATAGGTTCCAAAAATCAGTTTCAAGCAAACATGATAGGTTCCAAGGTCCAAAAACTTGATAACTAACTATAATAGGATAAGTTCTAGGTTCTAGCTCTGGAATTTATTCACCCTTAGAACCAATCACCCCTAATGTATAGGTTGAGTGAATAATATCAAACTTTTGCAGAATACCAAACCATCACGAGGTTGCGATAACAGATAATGTAACCAAGAGTGGTACTAGTAAATAGATAATGAAGAAATAAAGATAGCATACTGAGTTTTATATTAGTTTTGACTTTATCCTCAAGCCTACATCCACTCCCAAGACTAATAGCCGCAATTGGGTTGGATCCATTGTCTGACAGTGTAAAGTTACAACTAGCTAGTGTTGTTTCCGTTACTTGATAGATTACTGTTGGGACCACAACCACTTGTACTTATACTTGTAACTCGGTGCACGGAGACAGAGACATTGCTAGCATCTGAATTGCTATAAACAACCACTTAACAAAGGAGAAGACTCAAGAGCTATAGACTTGGTTTGTTCAATTCCACCCAACCTCACTATCTCTTTGGACTAAGTATATATAGCGGTCCAACCTTAGATGACCGTTTCCCACTCGTCTCCATGAAGTAGCCAATTGGTGTTATTATTGCCAGAATCAGATTGGCTGTCTAATAGCTCTTTGTAATAGTGGCAGTTTTCCCAGACCAGTCAGACTGCTCCGACCAGAGTTGCCATAAATGCTCTAATACATCTTCAATGCTCTTTATGCGAACTCTAAGCCATTGTAACGGCTAGTTTCATCTTGATCAATGTTCCTATCAGCTAAGCAGATGACCAGCATCTTTCAGAACTTGATATCTACACCATCCCTTACCCATATAATTAGGAGTGCTGATTATTAGTAGATTATTGATGCTGTCTACTATGGGAATGACTTCTGATCAATTTGCTAATGATCCTCTTGGTTTTATTAACTTCCAAAGACTTCCAAGGACATCAACATTCCCACAAATTCCTTATCTTCATTGATTTATTGAGTCGGCGTCCAAAAGCCTTCCAGGACACCAGCATCAGCTGATTCCTCGTCTTCATTGAACTCTCTGGACCATTGGCATTGACACTGTCTTTTCACCTCATCTAAAGAGAACTACTCCAATGAACAATCTGCTATCCTGATGGTGATCCGCTCTTCTATCTTTTGGTCATTCCAAGTATATTGGTGATCGTGATTCTACCAAGCTGTTCACCTTCACGAGTATAGTCCTTTTGAGCTTCAACGAGGCTTGTCCACCATCACCAAACTATTCACATAATCCTTTCAAGCCATCACAAACATCCTTGTTCTTCTTGGCTCGTTCACCTTTCTAGAAATCTTTCCACCTTGTTGACACCTAAATTTTGACGATTCTAGCATTCATTTATTGCATAAAAATTAGGGACTAAACTTTAGCCCCTAAACAAAAATAATAAATCGCATTACATATAGTTATTAGGAGCATATCTCAATATACTTGCATATTTATGGACCGGTAGCGGATGGGCTTAAGTTTTGAACATAATTGCCTTGAATCGGGTTGGCGGATGAACTCGGGTAAATGGTTTTGAGCTTTATTGAAGTTAAGCCCGTGGAAAGTGAAAGATTGGAGTAAGCTTCATAATATAACCAAGTTTGGCACGAATTTGGGAAAGATTGAGCACAATTTCACATAGGATTTTAACAAGGCATGAAAAATCTTTGACGAAGAATAAATATCTTTAATAGAAGATAATCTCGGTCAACTTGGTGCAGAGAAGTGTGATATTTCTACGTAAGAATCTACCAAATTAAGGATTGGGACACATATTTCCTGTTTTAAAACAAGAAAGAGTGCACCGACAAAGAAAATTTCATGCGTCCTACGCATCCGGGGGCGTGAGCAGAAAAGAAAATTCGTGGCCGAAAATCATGAATATATGGTCAAAGTTGGGAGTATTCACGCATTTGAGGAAAGGAAGGAATAAAATATATTATATTGGGTCCTTCCCTTTGAAGGCTTTGATTGTCCTATAAAAAAGAGGCCACACAATAGAGAATACACGGCCACAAATCCGGAGAGAGCCCCGTGAATTCATTCACGGAAAGCGGAGAGAGAGGAGGCTTGAGATTGGAGAGCTCGGCCACGGTTGCCTCGGCCCCTCCGCCATCTCGCTCCTCGATTGGCGATGTGCCTGTGTTGCTACCGCACGCTTGTTCCAAGGTCGCTTCTTCCCACGTAGCGGAACACTATCACTCGACGCTCCTTCGCCCATCCAGTTTCCAGTCCTCCAATGAGCTCCCACGACATCAACAACGCGACAAGCAGGACGTTCCTTTTGGATCCCCCTCGGCGAAGTCCAATCTGATCCAAGCCCTGACGATGAAGCCTGTTGTCCCTTGAGATGAAGCCCAGTCCATTGACGCCAGCAGCCTTCTTCCGAGACGACTGTTGCTTCCTGACGAGTTCCCGCAAAGATCAACATTGCGCGCTGTCCGCTCCTCTCTTGATGTGCCGTGTCGCGGTTCCTGACGACAAGGAGTTACTGCAGTTCCTCAACGTCACCTCCCGAAGCTGCTGTCATCCTCCTATCGGCGGGCTGAGTAGTTGTCCAAGGAACATCACACCAAGAGCACGTGAAGAAGAAAAAACTAAAAAAGGTGGGGTTGTCTTCTTCCAGTGGGGGTCTCCAAGCGTGAAGTTCGGCGCCTACAACTAAAAAAGGTGGGGTTGTCTTCTTCCAGTGGGGGTCTCCAAGCGTGAAGTTCGGCGCCTACAACTTTGACGCCCGCGGCTGCCGATCCATCGTTGACTGCCACCTGCCGCTACCCCAGCTGTCGTCGAACACCGCCTGATCGAGAGACGGCCACGATATGCACAGAAGAGAGACCAAAAGTTTTTATCTTTTCCTTGCAGGTTACAAGGAGGGACGTCTCCACTAGTGTAACGCATCCAGGAGGAGATACGGAAGAAAAGAAAGCATGCAATAAAAGACTCACGAAAAGAAAGCCAAGACAGTTCCAACGCGATCTTCTCTTGCTTGTCATCCATAGGCTTGCATCCACACAAATTGCCACCTCGCTGTTCTGAAACTCATCCGCGATAGCCCGTGGTCGATCTAAGTCATTGCTGAATCCGTGCTATCCTTGAGCGATTGCTGACCTCCATCAGATTGTGTGCTCCTTTCAACTGGTAAGTTTGAGATTGGTTTTTACCTGTTTACAGGTTGAAGATGATCTAACCATCATTAATTTATTGAGTCCAATCAGTGTCGAAAAAAATCGTAAACTTGACTTATGAGCTTGGGAAGTGTAATATCATAATTTGTTCATGTCGATAGGATTGGGATAATGAGGGTCAATTTCGAGTCAAACTGTTGGTGTTTCATCTCGGATCCAATATGAATCGTGCAAATCGGTGTTTTCGTGATTAGAGCATGTTGACTTGACTTTCTCTGCTGTTTAAGTGCATATGAGTGTTGATCAATATTACTGCACGTCAATAATTCTTGATGGTCCTTGAGCTTTCACCATGATAACTCTTTGCCCTTCACCATGAGCATCCCGCCAAGCATCCGTGAGACAACACCACCTCTTCATCGTGTCGAGTTTGTCCAATTTTGACAAGCCAAGTGTTTGAACAAGGTAATAAATTTATCTTAGTCATGATTCATATGTTCCGTTGCCTTGCTCGAATTATTGCATTCTTGATTAAACTCTCGAATGATGTTATCATAATCTCGAATAGCCGTCACAACGTGCATATGATTGATAGTCCGATTTCACGCTCGAAATATGACTCGCAATCGCACGGAAAAATCGCCAGTCCGATCTCACGCTCGAGATTCGATTCGCGGTTTTATTTAAAATTGACCAACCCGATCTCATGCGGGATATGGTTCGTCAATTTTTAGATATCAATCTTATCTTGCTCTGATCTGCTGCCATGTCGCTTGAATCAATTTTGTTTTCATAAAAAAAATCATAAAAAAATCTTAGATATATTAGGTTCGTTTTAGAATATTCCTCGTTTTAGGGTTATCTTGCATGATTAGAATAGGAAATTTATTTATTTCGAATTTTTGAAAAAAAATATATATAAAAAATATCATGCATATGTCATGTAGAATTAGGGCATTCTTTGCACGTCATTGCATGTTAAGATTGCATATTGTAGGTTTAGATAATTTCTCCTAAATAGATTGCACGCTTATTAGGAAAATAAAAATCCTGTGCACGTCATATAGAATTAGTTTCATACAATGCACGTCATTTAGTGATTTTTGTTAGATGCATTTAATTATAAATTGCCCGTCATTAGAATTAGGTCATTAGATTAATTTAGATTGCATATTTAAGTGTTGCATTTCTTTAATTTCGAATCTCATGGAAAATACAAAAAAATTATTTTTTAGAATAAATCCATCTCATGCTTAGGATAGGCTACATGCTTATTTATGTCATATTGCTTAGGTCATATAACTAAGTCATGTTGCCATGTCATATCATGTTAAATAGTGGCATGCATTGCATAAAGCATGATTCTCATTAATTAACTGAAAACAAAAAGAAATTGCGTGTTAATTAGAAATCATATCTAGGATTATTGATGTGAATTCTGATCTAACAACGCAGATGCTTTCGTTGCTATGAGGTAAGTCCTGCATTTTCTATTTGATTTCTTGGGTGTTAAATTGGTGGTTTGTGTACGCATGATCACCTTACATGTTAGGGAAATAGACTTAAAATCAATCCAACTGCTTGCAAAAACATTTTTTCATAATAAAAGAAATGGTACCGAAAGGCGTTAGAGAAATCTATAACCAAGTCCCGTACCCAAATCTCTCGTAGGAGTAAAGTAAATCTCCCATTACTTTACTTGGGTTTCTAATCGACCCACCAAAAATAGATTAGTGGCGACTCCTAATTGAAAATTAATTGCATGTTAAAAATTTGAACTTCGTCGCGACCAAATTTTTCGGGTTTGGACCACCTAGGGTTTGGCTAATGGATTGTTAAGCCTAAACTTGGGCTCTCCCAAGCCCATACCAATTTGCGATTTAAATTCAAGTTCTTAACATGTAATTGATTTTCAATTAAGAGTCGCCACTAATCTATTTTTGGTGGGTCGATTAGAAACCCAAGTAAAGTAATGGGAGATTTACTTTACTTCTACGACCAGAGATTATGGGTACGGGGACTTGGTTACACTAGGTTTCTAATGCCCTTTCGGTACCATTCTTTTAATTTCAAAAATGTTTTTGCAGGCAGCTTGAATTGATTTTAAATCTACTTCCGTAACACATGAAGCAATCATGCGGGTGCACAAACCACCAATTTAACACCCAAGTAAAGCAATAAATAAATTGCAGGACTTACCTCGTAGCAACGAAAGCATTTGCGTTGTTAGTTTAGAATTCATATCAGCAGTCTTAAATATGATTTCTAATTAAAACGGAATTTCTTTTTTTTTTTGTTTTCACTTAATTAATGAGAATCATGCTTTATGCAATGCATGCCACTAATTTAACATGAAGTGATATGACATGGCAATATGACTAAACTACATGACATGAGTAAGGTAATGCAATAATTAAATATGCGATCTAAATTAATCAAAATGACTTAATCTTAATGACAAGCAATTTATAATTAAATGAACCTAGAAATAATCACTAAATGTGGTGCAGCCGACTAAGCGAGTTCAAGTTGAAGCTCGGCGGTGAGATGCGGCCACAAATCAGCAAGGTCACGGCCGCGGGATGCTTGGCCGTGACCCCACTCTCTCCTCAATCTCTCACGCTCTCTTCTCCCTATGCTGTAGCCGTTTATCTCAATTCTGTGGCCCTCCGTCTTTTGACTATTGACCTTTGAATATGAAAAAAAAAAAAACCCCTCCCACAAAGCGAAGAAAGAAGCCTCCTAATGGCCGTGTATTCTATTGTGAGTGGCCCCCTTTTTCTGTACCCCATCACACCTTTTATAGGGTAAAAAATTGAATCTTTATTGCATATTTCGTTTCCAATTTTGCTCGTGCAATATTCTCTTTTGCATTTTCCGCATATTCCATCCAAAAATAATTCCATTTTCAGGCAAAATACACCTCCCAGGTGTATATTACTTGAATATATGAAAAATCTGAACGGAATATGTAAAAAAATCCTCGTTTCACCGGTGGCCTAAAATAAAATAAAAAATAAAATGTTTCTAAACTATATGCCATGTGTGTGCGTGTGTGTGTGTGTTTTTTTAAGTAAAAATTAACCCTAAAAATTATGCAAAAATTTAGGTGTCAATTGCCCCTCTTTGAAGGTGAGCTCGAAGGTTGCCTTCAAAGACAAATTGAGACCTAAATTTTGGTCATGCACATGCAATGAATGATTTTTTGTTGGAAAATGAATTCCATTTTTTAATGCAAATTATATGATGCATGAAAATACTAATGCAAATGATAGATGAACCTACTGAAATAACTTACCTTTGAGGAGGATAGAGTAATTCGAGGTAGTGGGTGTTACCTGTCCATGACCCGTACCATTCTACAGTCGCCTAGAATAGTAACATGACATTGTGAAGATGCTGCTTTCCTAGGACCCGTACCATTCTACGGTCGCCCAGTATGGCAGAAAGGAGCTGCTTTCTCAGGACCCGTACCATTTTACGGTCGCCCAATACGGCAAAAAGGTTTTGTAAGCTGCTTTCCCGGGACCCGTACCATTCTACGGTTGCCTAGTACGGCGAAGGGTTTTGTCTAGGACCCGTACCATTCTACGGTCGCCTAAACGAGGATTCATTTCCAGGACCCGTACCATTCTACGGTCGCCTCAACGAAGAAAATTATTTTCCAGGACCCGTACCATTCTACGGTCTTGTTAGAGCAATGAATATTGTCTAGGACTTGTACCATTCTATGGTTGCCTAAACTGAGGTTTTGCTTGGCTAGGACCCGAACCTTTCTTCGGCCGCCTTAATCAGACTGAATTTGGAGGAAAATCTTTGGGGGACAACTCGATCGAGTGTCGGTGTAAAGAATTATGGGCTATGAAAGCACGCCAGATCGATAAAAGAAAATCGGGCTACGGAAGCACGCCGGTTTGATAAAATGGACTACGAGCTACGAAAGCACGCCAAGTCAAGAAAGAGACATCGGGCTACGGAAGCACGCCGAGTCGATGAAAATGACTGCGGGCTACGAAAGCACGCAGTCGATATGGACAGCTTGACCAAGTCAAGTGTCGATGCACTTGAGAGAGAATACCTGCACAATGACAAGTATTTTAGAGTATGGTAGAGATATACTTACTGTTGATACCTCGATTCTTGGGGATATGTCTTTTGGAATTTAGATATCATGTGGAGGTCTTTTACCTCATGGTGGAGGTTTCTCATCTCCTTATATCATGAAACATTCTGAAAGGAACTTGAATTACTCGTCGACATGATTTATAGCAAAAATTGATATGCATTCATCAAAGAGATAGACAATCTGAGCCACTCTAGAATGCACATTTCAAAATTCAGTGAGGTTTTCATCAACTCAATCGGGGTTCATGCATAATGACCTTTGCATCACCCAAATTTCCACTAGAGAGAATTATCATTCAAGACAATATTCACTCATGACATGGATTTCCTAAAAGTACTAAATGAGAGACTTTCAGTTAGAAAGGACTTTCACTCACTCTCATTTAGAGGCTATTTTATGAGAATCACTCCATCTCACTATCATCATACCAACAAGGGTCCGAGTTTTCTCGCGCGTACAACCTTACCAATCGAGAGGTCTTTAACAAGGACCGTAATGTGGGCTTGGTCAATGGCTTAACAAAGGGACTCTTTGAGTCAAGGCAATTGAAAGAACAACTCTTGCAATCATCTCCGGGTTTACAAGTCAAGAACCCTGCAAAATGAGAAAGAAATAATCTTGCTCGCACTTCTTCGAGTGATGCATATGACATGTGAATCCATACGTTAATTCAAGTGCCCTAATCTGAAGAGACTTTGTAAAGGACGTAATGTAGGTTGTGTTCATGGGTTGAGAAATGAAATGATCGTTAGGCTCAAAATGTGTGTGAATGGTGAGAGTTGGTGATCATCTTGGCATTGCCACCAATTTTCTTTTTCATCATCGGGGATTGTCTTCATGAAATGCCCCATTGATTGTAAAAACTCAACTTTTGAGTTCTTTGAGTATTGCTTCATTGTGATTCAATTCTTGCAATTGAGAGTCACCTTATCTTGACTCTGTCTTTTCATCTATGGGCATTGGCCTTGCTTTTACCAGGCACACCGCTTTTCATGCCCCCAATTCTCATGCATTTTTTTTTTTACTTTTCTTCACGGGCATTGGCCTTGCTTTTACCAGTCATACTGCTTTTTTCATGCCCCTTAGTTCTATTTTGATTCTATGCATGTGTCAAGCAATTACACTTTGAATGACATTCAAACTTTCAAAGGTCTTCATCTGCTTTTTGCCTTGCCCAGTATGGGGGATGATCACCAACTGGGTTTAAAAGAAATGAAATTGCAGGCTTAAGTGGGCTATGCAAAGGATATAAGTATGTAGGATAGAGAAAGAAATGCTCTTCGTCATCCTAAGGCACTTAAATTACCATATGAATTCAATGTAATAGCACGACTTGAAAATTGATGCAAGTGAAAGCAAGAAAATTTCAATCCATTTTCTTCACCTTATATGCTGTCTTACCCTCCAATTTGCCCCAATGTGGGGTGGTTCTTGACAGGGATGATTTAAAAATTCTTCATGTGTGTGGGCTCGAAGGGCTTAAGCAATTGATCACATGTAGTGTTTGGGATAGAGAAATGAACTGCCCCTCATCATTTCGGTCATCGTACCTTTTGCGAGAGAACTCTTTACCTTATAGATATGGAACTTCCTACACTCATCTCACAAGTGTATAAGTAGGGATTGTGTATAGGATAAGGCTTGCCTTTCATCATACCGACACGTCTCATTCAGCATTCTTAAGCATTGATGTCACTCCATTAAATTGTCTATCTTGACAAATCTCCACATGAAATTGGTGAGCTAAATCAATATGAAATTTTTCTTTTCAAAAGAGTTCAGCAACTTTAAGCATAAAAAGCGTTTGTGACCTCAAAACAAACAATTTACTACACTCAAACATGATTTCAAGCATTCATTCAAGGAATTGTCCCATGAAGGGATTGCCTCGACAATGGATGTCCCTAGATTGCCTCTATCGAAAGGGAATAAACATACAAATTGATCAATCGATGATGAAAATCCGATCTTTGATTTGATGAAATCTTGCTTTTGCCCTTGCACAAAACAACGTGCATGAATAGGATACTATGCAACATTAAAATAAATTCAAATCGCACAACCATTTTGGCTCGGATCGAGATTCTGTCTCAATTATGTCACTACTAGAATATGTAGTGCCCCCAATTCGTCATCTGCAAGGAAAAGAACAAGCGTCATCTCCCAAAACTATTTATGTTCAAAGACGAGATGTACCTCTTTCACCAAAGATGGATGATCCTCTTTTAACTTGCCCAAATGGGCGAGAATGAAAATTCTGTCAAGCATGGAAATGGAACAGACTTTGTTTGGCCCTAATGTGCCTTTTTCAGATGCTTTCTTATCGGGTCAAGAAAGTAATGCTCTGAAACATGAAGTAAATGAGTTAGAAAATTAAACGGGGCTAATCTAAGGCATGTTTTTGGAAATGGTTTGAAAAATGATTTTTGTTATTTATTTTTTTGGATGAGGAAGCATGAAGAAGCACAGTCCTCGAATTCTCCTTGGATAATATTTTCTTTTTATTGTTGGATATCGTCCTGACTGGTTTGGCATACCCCATCATGTCCTCAAAACAAAACTTGTAATTTTATTGATATTCATCAATCAAATTACATTTATTGGAATGAAAAATCTTATATTCAAGCACTAAAGCAAAACATGAGAAATTTTTACCAATCTCTAAAAAGCAATAAGAATTCCCACGCGGGGAAGGTGCAACCGAACATGCCCCTAATTAAATAAGGAAAGCGAACTACTTAGGATCATGAATCATGTGTGTTTGAGTTCTTCACCCTCCTTGATCTTGTGATGCAAATCCTCTAGGTCAGAGATTATTCCTTCTAGATATATCACTAGTCTCTTCATAATGGCATCAAATTCAGCCACCTCAGGAAAATAGGACGGTTCGAAAGTCCTCTTGGCTCTCTTTTTCAAGTCGTAGTTGCTCACTGAAGATAGAGTATCTATGTCATCACACCCCTTTTGCTTGATGAGACAAGCCACAGTAGCAGACAATTCATCGACTTGACTTTGGAGGTATGCAATTCGTCTATTTATATTGACAATGATACGGTCCAGCACCTCATTTTGATCCGCCATTTTAGCCCTCGGCCGTGTACGGATGGGTGAGCGAGATCGCTCCATAATCACCTAAAGGAAATAAACGGGAACATGTAAGCATGAGGTGTAAATAGAGAGTCAATCCATGACAATGATCTAATCGATTTTTCTATTTTCTTTTCATTTTTTTTTTCATTTATTCATGAAAAGTCTATGCAAGAAGGGAATTTCCTAAAAATGGATATCCTAGTAAAAACAAATTTTCTAGACATGATGTAAAAATAAATTCTCCAAAGTTTTTTTTAAATGCATCATTCCCTAGCAATTTCTCATTTCATTTCCAATTGACAAATGAATCAAATCAATGATTGACCTAGATTGTCATGGACCGACCCAAGAATACGACAAAATAAATTGCATGCTATAGGGAAAGAACACTTACTTCACCAAGGAGAATCAATGGCAATCACATAGACATGCGCATGGTAAGTGGCTCGATTTCTAATCTATAAGGCTTATCAAGGTGGAGCCACAAGGATGATCAGACTAGCCACGAGCTTGTGGACTATGTCGGGTCCTCATGACTCCGGCTTAGTCAAAGAGGCGACCCGGTCGCGAGCATGCGGACCGAGGTGGGTACTCTTGACACCATGAAAGAAACTTCGGGATTGAGATGGGCGACTTGTACCGCGAGCATGCGGTCGGAGTGGTATCCATTTCAATACCATCCTAAATGATCTTATGCGGCCCAGGTCCGGCGGCGGGTTGTGTGTGCAATAGTGTAGTGCAAATGCAAGGCATGCACAACAGTTCATATCAAGCAACACTTTGTATATGAAAATAAACCAAACATTCCTACAACTCCTGCAAAACAAAGGTCAGCAAACACTTCCCCTTATACCTCCCATCTGCAAGAACATTTAACACCTTAAAAGTTAGGCGTACTGGAATCCTCGCTGCCAAACAAAAACATTTTTTCAAAAGAAAATTGGCCTAAGTCCACTAAGAGTTTTAACTCAAGTCCCCTGTGCATGACCAAAATTTAGGTCTCAATTTGTCTTTGAAGGCAACCTCTTCGAGCTCACCTTCAAAGAGGGGCAGCTGTTGACACCTAAATTTTGACGATTCTAGCATTCATTTATTGCATAAAAATTAGGGACTAAACTTTAGCCCCTAAACAAAAATAATAAATCGCATTACATATAGTTATTAGGAGCATATCTCAATATACTTGCATATTTATGGACCGGTAGCGGATGGGCTTAAGTTTTGAACATAATTGCCTTGAATCGGGTTGGCGGCGGATGAACTCGGGTAAATGGTTTTGAGCTTTATTGAAGTTAAGCCCGTGGAAAGTGAAAGATTGGAGTAAGCTTCATAATATAACCAAGTTTGGCACGAATTTGGGAAAGATTGAGCACAATTTCACATAGGATTTTAACAAGGCATGAAAAATCTTTGACGAAGAATAAATATCTTTAATAGAAGATAATCTCGGTCAACTTGGTGCAGAGAAGTGTGATATTTCTACGCAAGAATCTACCAAATTAAGGATTGGGACACATATTTCCTGTTTTAAAACAAGAAAGAGTGCACCGACAAAGAAAATTTCATGCGTCCTACGCATCCGGGGGCGTGAGCAGAAAAGAAAATTCGTGGCCGAAAATCATGAATATATGGTCAAAGTTGGGAGTATTCACGCATTTGAGGAAAGGAAGGAATAAAATATATTATATTGGGTCCTTCCCTTTGAAGGCTTTGATTGTCCTATAAAAAAGAGGCCACACAATAGAGAATACACGGCCACAAATCCGGAGAGAGCCCCCGTGAATTCATTCACGGAAAGCGGAGAGAGAGGAGGCTTGAGATTGGAGAGCTCGGCCACGGTTGCCTCGGCCCCTCCGCCATCTCGCTCCTCGATTGGCGATGTGCCTGTGTTGCTACCGCACGCTTGTTCCAAGGTCGCTTCTTCCCACGTAGCGGAACACTGTCACTCGACGCTCCTTCGCCCATCCAGTTTCCAGTCCTCCAACGAGCTCCCACGACATCAACAACGCGACAAGCAGGACGTTCCTTTGGATCCCCCTCGGCGAAGTCCAATCTGATCCAAGCCCTGACGATGAAGCCTGTTGTCCCTTGAGATGAAGCCCAGTCCATTGACGCCAGCAGCCTTCTTCCGAGACGACTGTTGCTTCCTGACGAGTTCCCGCAAAGATCAACATTGCGCGCTGTCCGCTCCTCTCTTGCTGTGCCGTGTCGCGGTTCCTGACGACAAGGAGTTACTGCAGTTCCTCAACGTCACCTACCCGAAGCTGCTGTCATCCTCCTATCGGCGGGCTGAGTAGTTGTCCAAACATCACACCAAGAGCACGTGAAGAAGAAAAACTAAAAAAGGTGGGGTTGTCTTCTTCCAGTGGGGGTCTCCAAGCGTGAAGTTCGGCGCCTACAACTAAAAAAGGTGGGGTTGTCTTCTTCCAGTGGGGGTCTCCAAGCGTGAAGTTCGGCGCCTACAACTTTGACGCCCGCGGCTGCCGATCCATCGTTGACTGCCACCTGCCGCTACCCCAGCTGTCGTCGAACACCGCCTGATCGAGAGACGGCCACGATATGCACAGAAAGAGAGACCAAAAGTTTTTATCTTTTCCTTGCAGGTTACAAGGAGGGACGTCTCCACTAGTGTAACGCATCCAGGAGGAGATACGGAAGAAAAGAAAGCATGCAATAAAAGACTCACGAAAAGAAAGCCAAGACAGTTCCAACGCGATCTTCTCTTGCTTGTCATCCATAGGCTTGCATCCACACAAATTGCCACCTCGCTGTTCTGAAACTCATCCGCGATAGCCCGTGGTCGATCTAAGTCATTGCTGAATCCGTGCTATCCTTGAGCGATTGCTGACCTCCATCAGATTGTGTGCTCCTTTCAACTGGTAAGTTTGAGATTGGTTTTTACCTGTTTACAGGTTGAAGATGATCTAACCATCATTAATTTATTGAGTCCAATCAGTGTCGAAAAAATCGTAAACTTGACTTATGAGCTTGGGAAGTGTAATATCATAATTTGTTCATGTCGATAGGATTGGGATAATGAGGGTCAATTTCGAGTCAAACTGTTGGTGTTTCATCTCGGATCCAATATGAATCGTGCAAATCGGTGTTTTCGTGATTAGAGCATGTTGACTTGACTTTCTCTGCTGTTTAAGTGCATATGAGTGTTGATCAATATTACTGCACGTCAATAATTCTTGATGGTCCTTGAGCTTTCACCATGATAACTCTTTGCCCTTCACCATGAGCATCCCGCCAAGCATCCGTGAGACAACACCACCTCTTCATCGTGTCGAGTTTGTCCAATTTTGACAAGCCAAGTGTTTGAACAAGGTAATAAATTTATCTTAGTCATGATTCATATGTTCCGTTGCCTTGCTCGAATTATTGCATTCTTGATTAAACTCTCGAATGATGTTATCATAATCTCGAATAGCCGTCACAACGTGCATATGATTGATAGTCCGATTTCACGCTCAAATATGACTCCAATCGCACGGAAAAATCGCCATCCGATCTCACGCTCGAGATTCGATTCGCGGTTTTATTTAAAATTGACCAACCCGATCTCATGCGGGATATGGTTCGTCAATTTTTAGATATCAATCTTATCTTGCTCTGATCTGCTGCCATGTCGCTTGAATCAATTTTGTTTTCATAAAAAAATCATAAAAAATCTTAGATATATTAGGTTCGTTTTAGAATATTCCTCGTTTTAGGGTTATCTTGCATGATTAGAATAGGAAATTTATTTATTTCGAATTTTTGAAAAAAATATATATAAAAAATATCATATGTCATGTAGAATTAGGGCATTCTTTGCACGTCATTGCATGTTAAGATTGCATATTGTAGGTTTAGATAATTTCTCCTAAATAGATTGCACGCTTATTAGGAAAATAAAAATCCTGTGTCACGCATATAGAATTAGTTTCATACAATGCACGTCATTTAGTGATTTTTGTTAGATGCATTTAATTATAAATTGCCGTCATTAGAATTAGGTCATTAGATTAATTTAGATTGCATATTTAAGTGTTGCATTTCTTTAATTTCGAATCTCATGGAAAATACAAAAAAATTATTTTTTAGAATAAATCCATCTCATGCTTAGGATAGGCTACATGCTTATTTATGTCATATTGCTTAGGTCATATAACTAAGTCATGTTGCCATGTCATATCATGTTAAATAGTGGCATGCATTGCATAAAGCATGATCTTTATCAAATAAGTGAAAACAAAAAGAAATTGTGTGTTAATTAAAAATTATATTCATGACTGTTGATGTGAATTCTGATCTAACAACACAGATGCTTTGTTGCTATGAGGTAAGTCCTGCAATTTATTTATTGCTTTACTTGGGTGTTAAATCGGTGGTTTGCGCACCCGCATGAACACCTCATATGTTAGGGAAATAGACTTAAAATCAATCCAACCTGCTTGCAAAAACATTTTTTCATAATAAAAGAAATGGTACCGAAAGGCGTTAGAGAAATCTAGCGTAAAAGTCCCGTACCCAAATCTCTGGAGGAGTAAAAGTAAATCTCCCATTACTTTACTTGGGTTTCTAATCGACCCACCAAAAATAGATTAGTGGCGACTCTAATTGAAAATTAATTGCATGTTAAAAATTTGAACTTAAGTCGCGACCAAATTTTTCGGTTTGGACCACCTAGGGTTTGGCTAATGGATTGTTAAGCCTAAACTTAACGCTCTCTCTCCCCATATACAATTTGCGATTTAAATTCAAGTTCTTAACATGTAATTGATTTTCAATTAAGAGTCGCCACTAATCTATTTTTGTGGTCGATTAAAACAAGTAAAGTAATGGGAGATTTACTTTACTTCTACGAACTGGATTTGGCAGGGACTTGGTTACACTAGGTTTCTCTAATGCCCTTTAGTACCATTCTTTAATTTCAAAAATGTTTTGCAGGCAGCTTGAATTGATTTTAAATCTACTTCCGTAACACATGAAAATCACATGCGGGTGCACAAACACCAATTTAACACCCAGTAAAGCAATAAAAAATTGCAGGACTTACCTCGTAGCGAAAAGCATTTGCGTTGTTAGTTTAGAATTCATATGCAGTCTTAAATATGATTTCTAATTAAAACGGAATTTCTTTTTTTTTGTTTTCACTTAATTAATGATGCTTTATGCAATGCATGCCACTAATTTAACATGAAGTGATATGACATGGCAATATGACTAAACTACATGACATGAGTAAGGTAATGCAATAATTAAATATGCGATCTAAATTAATCAAAATGACTTAATCTTAATGACAAGCAATTTATAATTAAACAGAAAATAATCACTAAATGTGGTGCAGCCGACTAAGCGAGTTCTTAGCTTCGGCGATGAATCGGCCACAAATCAGCAAGGTCACGGCGCGGGATGCTTGGCCGTGACCCCACTCTCTCCTCAATCTCTCACGCTCTCTTCTCCCTATGCTGTAGCCGTTTATCTCAATTCTGTGGCCCTCCGTCTTTTGACTATTGACCTTTGAATATGAAAAAAAAAAAAAAAAACCCCTCCCACAAGAAGAAAGAGCCTCCTAATGGCCGTGTATTCTATTGTGAGTGGCCCCCTTTTTCTGTACCCCATCACACCTTTTATAGGGTAAAAATTGAATCTTTATTGCATATTTCGTTTCCAATTTTGCTCGTGCAATATTCTCTTTTGCATTTTCATATTCCATCCAAAAATAATTCCATTTTCAGGCAAAATACACCTCCCAAGTGTATATTACTTGAATATATGAAAAATCTGAACGGAATATGTAAAAAATCCTCGTTCTACCGTGGCCTAAAATAAAATAAAAATAAAATGTTTCTAAACTATATGCCATGTGTGTGCGTGTGTGTGTGTTTTTTTTAAGTAAAAATTAACCCTAAAAATGCAAAAATTTAGGTGTCAACGCCCTCTTTGAAGGTGAGCTCGAAGAGGTTGCCTTCAAAGACAAATTGAGACCTAAATTTTGGTCATGCACATGCAATGAATGATTTTTGTTGGAAAATGAATTCCATTTTTTAATGCAAATTATATGATGCATGAAAATACTAATGCAAATGATAGATGAACCTACCTGAAATAACTTACCTTTGAGGAGGATAGAGTAATTCGAGGTAGTGGGTGTTACCTGTCCATGACCCGTACCATTCTACAGTCGCCTAGAATAGTAACATGACATTGTGAAGATGCTGCTTTCCTAGGACCCGTACCATTCTACGGTAGAAAGAGCTGCTTTCTCAGGACCCGTACCATTCTACGGTCCCCCAATACGGCAAAAAGGTTTTGTAAGGAACTGTTTCCCGGAGACCCACCATTCTACGGTCGCCTAGTACGGCAGAAGGGTTTTGTCTAGGACCCGTACCATTCTACGGTCGCCTACGAGGATTCATTTTCAGGACCCGTACCATTCTAGGTCGCCTCAACGAAGAAAATTATTTTCCAGGACCCGTACCATTCTATTACTGTTAGAGCAATAAATATTGTCGGACCCGTGCCATTCTACGATCGCCTAGATTGAGATTTTGCTTGGCTAGGACCCGAACCATTCTTGGTCGCCTTAATCAGATTGAATCGGAGGAAAAATCTTTGGGGACAACTCCATTGAGTGTCGGTGTAAGGACTCAAGCTACGAAAGCACGCCAGTCGATAAAGAAATCTGGGCTACGGAACACGCGGTTCGATAAAATGGACTAGAGCTACAAAGCACGCCAAGTCAAGAAAGAGACATCGGGCTACGGAAGCACGCCGAGTCGATGAAAATGACTCTGAGCTACGAAAGCACGCCGGGTCGATATAACTGGACAGCTTGACCAAGTCAAGTGTCGATGCACTTGAGAGAGAATACACAATGACAAGTATTTTAGAGTATGGTAGAGATATACTTACCTCGTTGATACCTCGATTCTTGGGGATATGTCTTTTGGAATTTAGATATCATGTGGAGGTCTTTTACCTCATGGTGGAGGTTTCTCATCTCCTTATATCATGAAACATTCGAAAGGAACTTGAATTACTCGTGAGACATGATTTATAGCAAAAATTGATATGCATTCATCAAAGAGATAGACAATCTGAGCCACTCTAGAATGCACATTTCAAAATTCAGTGAGTTTTCATCAACTCAATGGGGTTCATGCATAATGACCTTTGCATCACCCAAATTTCCACTAGAGAGAATTATCATTCAAGACAATATTCACTCATGACATGGATTTCCTAAAAGTACTAAATGAGAGACTTTCAGTTAGAAAGGACTTTCACTCACTCTCATTTAGAGGCTATTTTATGAGAATCACTCCATCTCACTATCATCATACCAACAAGGGTCCGAGTTTTCTATGGCGGTACAACCTTACCAATCGAGGAGGTCTTTAACAAGGACCGTAATGTGGGCTTGGTCAATGGCTTAACAAAGGGACTCTTTGAGTCAAGGCAATTGAAAGAACAACTCTTGCAATCATCTCCGGGTTTACAAGTCAAGAACCCTGCAAAATGAGAAAGAAATAATCTTGCTCGCATTCTTGAGTGATGCATATGACATGTGAATCCATACGTTAATTCAAGTGCCCTAATCTGAAGAGACTTTGTAAAGGCGTCAATGTAGGTTGTGTTCATGGGTTGAGAAATGAAATGATCGTTAGGCTCAAAATGTGTGTGAATGGTGAGAGTTGGTGATCATCTTGGCATTGCCACCAATTTTCTTTTTCATCATCGGGGATTGTCTTCATGAAATGCCCCATTGATTGTAAAAACTCAACTTTTGAGTTCTTTGAGTATTGCTTCATTGTGATTCAATTCTTGCAATTGAGAGTCACCTTAGCTTGACTTTGTCTTTTCATCTATGGGCATTGGCCTTGCTTTTACCAGGCACACCGCTTTTCATGCCCCTAGTTCTTATTCATTTTTTTTTCTTTTTTTTTCATGGGCATTGGCCTTACTTTTACCAGGCACACTTTTCATGCCCCTTAATTCTATTTTGATTCTATGCATGTGTCAAGCAATTACACTTTGAATGACATTCAAACTTTCAAAGGTCTTCATCTGCTTTTTGCCTTGCCCCGCATGGGGGATGATCACCAACCGGGTTTAAAAGAAATGAAATTGCAGGCTTAAGTGGGCTATGCAAAGGATATAAGTATGTAGGATAGAGAAAGAAATGCTCTTCGTCATCCTAAGGCACTTAAATTACCATATGAATTCAATGTAATAGCACGACTTGAAAATTGATGCAAGTGAAAGCAAGAAAATTTCAATCCATTTTCTTCACCTTATATGCTGTCTTACCCTCCAATTTGCCCCAATGTGGGGTGGTTCTTGACAGGGATGATTTAAAAATTCTTCATGTGTGTGGGCTCAAGGGCTTAAGCAATTGATCACATGTAGTGTTTGGGATAGAGAAATGAACTGCCCTCATCATTTCGGCATCGTACCTTTTGCGAGAGAACTCTTTCCTTATAGATATGGAACTTCCTACACTCATCTCACAAGTGTATAAGTAGGGGATTGTGTATAGGATAAGGCTTGCCTTTCATCATACTTGACGTCTCATTCAGCATTCTTAAGCATTGATGTCACTCCATTAAATTGTCTATCTTGACAAATCTCCACATGAAATTGGTGAGCTAAATCAATATGAAATTTTTCTTTTCAAAAGAGTTCAGCAACTTTAAGCATAAAAAGCGTTTGTGACCTCAAAACAAACAATTTACTACACTCAAACATGATTTCAAGCATTCATTCAAGGAATTGTCCCATGAAGGGATTGCCTCGACAATGGATGTCCCTAGATTGCCTCTATCGAAAGGGAATAAACATACAAATTGATCAATCGATGATGAAAATCCGATCTTTGATTTGATGAAATCTTGCTTTTGCCCTTGCACAAAACAACGTGCATGAATAGGATACTATGCAACATTAAAATAAATTCAAATCGCACAACCATTTTGGCTCGGATCGAGATTCTGTCTCAATTATGTCACTACTAGAATATGTAGTGCCCCCAATCGTCATCTGCAAGGAAAAGAACAAAGCGTCATCTCCCAAAACTATTTATGTTCAAAGACGAGATGTACCTCTTTCACCAAAGATGGATGATCCTCTTTTAACTTGCCCAAATGGGCGAGAATGAAAATTCTGTCAAGCATGGAAATGGAACAGACTTTGTTTGGCCCTAATGCCTTTTTATGCTTTCTTATCGGGTCAAGAAAGTAATGCTCTGAAACATGAAGTAAATGAGTTAGAAAATTAAACAGTGGCTAATCTAAGGCATGTTTTTGGAAATGGTTTGAAAAATGATTTTGTATTTATTCTTTTTTGGATGAGGAAGCATGAAGAAGCACAGTCCTCAGAATTCTCCTTGGATAATATTTTCTTTTTATTGTTGGATATCGTCCGGACTGGTTTGGCATACCCCATCATGTCCTCAAAACAAAACTTGTAATTTTATTGATATTCATCAATCAAATTACATTTATTGGAATGAAAAATCTTATATTCAAGCACTAAAGCAAAACATGAGAAATTTTTACCAATCTCTAAAAAGCAATAAGAATTCCCCGTGAGGAAGGTGCAACCGAACATGCCCCTAATTAAATAAGGAAAGCGAACTACTTAGGATCATGAATCATGTGTGTTTGAGTTCTTCACCCTCCTTGATCTTGTGATGCAAATCCTCTAGGTCGAAGATTATTCCTTCTAGATATATCACTAGTCTCTTCATAATGGCATCAAATTCAGCCACCTCAGGAAAATAGGACAGTTCGAAAGTCCTCTTGGCTCTCTCTTTTCAAGTCGTAGTGCTCACTGAAGATAGAGTACCTATGTCATCACACCCCACTTTGCTTGATGAGACAAGCCACAGAGAGACAATTCATCAACTTGACTTTGGAGGTATAATTCGTCTATTTATATTGACAATGATAGGGTCCGCACCTCATTTTGATCCGCCATTTTAGCCCTCGGCCATGTACGGATGGGTGAGCGAGATCGCTCCGTAATCACCTAAAGGAAATAAACGGGAACAAGTAAGCATGAGGTGTAATTAGAAAGCCAATCCATGACAATGATCTAATTGATTTTTCCACTTTTTTTTTTTTCATTTATTCATGAAAAGTTCGTACAAGAAGGGCATTTCCTAAAAATGGATATCCTAGTAAAACCAAATTTTCTAGACATGATGTAAAAACAAATTCTCCAAAGTTTTTTTTTTTAAATGCATCATTCCCTAGCAATTTTTCATTTCATTTCCAATTGACAAATGAATCAAATCAATGATTGACCTAGATTGTCATGGACCAACCCAAGAATACGACAAAATAAATTGCATGCTATAGGAAAGAACACTTACTTCACCAAGGAGAATCAATGGCAATCACATGACATGCATGGTAAGTGGCTTGATTTCTAATCTATGAGGCTTATCAAGGTGGAGCCACAAGGATGATCAGACTAGCCACGAGCTTGTGGACTATGTCGGGTCCTCATGACTCCGGCTTAGTCAAAGAGGCGACCGGGTCGCGAGCATGCGGACCGAGGTGGGTACTCTGACACCATGAAGAAACTTCTGTTGAGATGGGCGACTTGTACCGCGAGCATGCGGTCGGAGTGGTATCCATTTCAATACCATCCTAAATGATCTTATGCGGCCCAGTCCGGCGGGTTGTGTGTGCAATAGTGTAGTGCAAATGCAAGGCATGCACAACAGTTCATATCAAGCAACACTTTGTATATGAAAATAAACCAAACATTCCTACAACTCCCGCAAAACAAAGGTCATTAAACACTTCCCCTTATACCTCCCATCCGCAAGAACATTTAACACCTTAAAAGTTAGGGGCGCACTGGTGCCAAACAAAAACATTTTTTCAAAAAGAAAATTGGCCTAAGTCCACTAAGAGTTTTAACTCAAGTCCCCTGTGCATGACCAAAATTTAGGTCTCAATTTGTCTTTGAAGGCAACCTCTTCGAGCTCACCTTCAAAGAAGGCAGGCTGTTGACACCTAAATTTTGACGATTCTAGCATTCATTTATTGCATAAAAATTAGGACTAAACTTTAGCCCCTAAACAAAAATAATAAATCGCATTACATATAGTTATTAGGAGCATATCTCAATATACTTGCATATTTATGGACCGGTAGCGGATGGGCTTAAGTTTTGAACATAATTGCCTTGAATCGGGTTGGCGGATGAACTCGGGTAAATGGTTTTGAGCTTTATTGAAGTTAAGCCCGTGGAAAGTGAAAGATTGGAGTAAGCTTCATAATATAACCAAGTTTATACGAATTTGGGAAAGATTGACACAATTTCACATAGGATTTTAACAAGGCATGAAAAATCTTTGACGAAGAATAAATATCTTTAATAGAAGATAATCTCGGTCAACTTGGTGCAGAGAAGTGTGATATTTCTACGCAAGAATCTACCAAATTAAGGATTGGGACACATATTTCCTGTTTTAAAACAAGAAAGAGTGCACCGACAAAGAAAATTTCATGCGTCCTACGCATCCGGGGCGTGAGCAGAAAAGCATAGCCGAAAATGAAAATCATGAATATATGGTCAAAGTTGGGAGTATTCACGCATTTGAAAAGGAAGAATAAAATATATTATATTGGGTCCTTCCCACTGAAGGCTTTGATTGTCCTATAAAAAAGAGGCCACACAATAGAGAATACACGGCCACAAATCCGAAGAAGCCCCCGTGAATTCATTCACGGAAAGCGGAGAGAGGGCTTGAGATTGAGGCTCGGCCACGGTTGCCTCGGCCTCCGCCATCTCGCTCCTCGATTGGCGATGTGCCTGTGTTGCTGCCGCACGCTTGTTCCAAGGTCGCTTCTTCCCACGTAGCGGAACACTGTCACTCGACGCTCCTTCGCCCATCCAGTTTCCAGTCCTCCAACGAGCTCCCACGACATCAACAACGCGACAAGCAGGACGTTCCTTTTGGATCCCCCTCGGCGAAGTCCAATCTGATCCAAGCCCTGACGATGAAGCCTGTTGTCCCTTGAGATGAAGCCCAGTCCATTGACGCCAGCAGCCTTCTTCGAGACGACTGTTGCTTCTGACGAGTTCCGCGCAAAGATCAACATTGCGCGCTGTCCGCTCCTCTCTTGCTGTGCCGTGTCGCGGTTCCTGACGACAAGGAGTTACTGCAGTTCCTCAACGTCACCTACCCGAAGCTGCTGTCATCCTCCTATCGGCGGGCTGAATGGAGTCAAAACATCACACAAAGCACGTCCACGGAAAACTAAAAAAGGTGGGGTTGTCTTCTTCCAGTGGGGGTCTAAGCGTGAAGTTCAGCGCCTACAACTAAAAAAGGTGGGGTTGTCTTCTTCCAGTGGGGGTCTCCAAGCGTGAAGTTCGGCGCCTACAACTTGACGCCTGCGGCTGCCGATCCATCGTTGACTGCCACCTGCCGCTACCCCAGCTGTCGTCGAACACCGCCTGATCGAGAGACGGCCACGATATATACAGAAAGAGAGACCAAAAGTTTTTATCTTTTCCTTGCAGGTTACAAGGAGGGACGTCTCCACTAGTGTAACGCATCCAGGAGGAGATACGGAAGAAAAGAAAGCATGCAATAAAAGACTCACGAAAAGAAAGAAGACAGTTCCAACGCGATCTTCTCTTGCTTGTCATCCATAGGCTTGCATCCACACAAATTGCCACCTCGCTGTTCTGAAACTCATCCGCGATAGCCCGTGGTCGATCTAAGTCATTGCTGAATCCGTGCTATCCTTGAGCGATTGCTGACCTCCATCAGATTGTGTGCTCCTTTCAACTGGTAAGTTTGAGATTGGTTTTACCTGTTTACAGGTTGAAGATGATCTAACCATCATTAATTTATTGAGTCCAATCAGTGTCGAAAAATCGTAAGCTTGACTTATGAGCTTGGAAGTGTAATATCATAATTTGTTCATGTCGATAGGATTGGGATAATGAGGGTCAATTTCGAGTCAAACTGTTGGTGTTTCATCTCCGGATCCAATATGATCGTGCAAATCGGTGTTTTCGTGATTAGAGCATGTTGACTTGACTTTCTCTGCTGTTTAAGTGCATATAGTGTTGATCAATATTACTGCACGTCAATAATTCTTGATGGTCCTTGAGCTTTCACCATGATAACTCTTTGCCCTTCACCATGAGCATCCCGCCAAGCATCCGTGAGACAACACCACCTCTTCATCGTGTCGAGTTTGTCCAATTTTGACAAGCCAAGTGTTTGAACAAGGTAATAAATTTATCTTAGTCATGATTCATATGTTCCGTTGCCTTGCTCGAATTATTGCATTCTTGATTAAACTCTCGAATGATGTTATCATAATCTCGAATAGCCGATCTGCTTGTCATATGATTGATAGTCGATTTCGCGCTTCGAAATATGACTTCGCCAATCATGCGGAAAAATCGCCAATCCGATCTCACGGAGATTCGATTCCGGTTTATTTAAATTAATAACCCGATCATCTGCGGGATATGGTTAGTCAATTTTAGATATCAATCTTATCTTGCTCGATCTGCTGCCATGTCGCTTGAATCAATTTTGTTTCATAAAA